>NW_020769350.1:4982403-4992977 GCF_900518735.1 Pseudonaja textilis | reverse complement strand
TCCTTCCTTCCTTCCTTCCTTCCTTCCTTCCTTCCTTCCTTCCTTCCCAGTGGTTAGAATGCAGTATTGCAGGCTACCTCTTCCCATAGCCAGGAGTTCGATCCTGATTGGTTCAAGGTTGACTCAGCCTCCCATCCTTCCAAGGTCAGTAAAATGAGGACCCAGATTGCTGGGGGCCAGTATGCTGACTCTGTAAAGAGAAGGCTTTTAAAGCACCGTGAAGCAGTATATATGTCTAAATGCTGTTGCTATATGTATTAAGAGATGAATTTGCTTTCAGTTTCTAAGCCCAATTTCTCAGCAAGGTTTCCTTTTGGAGGGAGCGAAGAGCAATAATTCAATCTTGCATACTAATGTAATCTTCTTATTGCAAATAAGCCAGTCTGACAGATACTTTTAAGAAGAGATGTGGGTTTTGAAAAGCTCTTGATGGCACTGTCAGTAATTAGAATGTAATTGATGTAATTGAGAGCCCAAGGCCTTTTTGTTAAACTTATCTGCATATTTTAACACTTTATTAAATCTTTGTTTGTAGTAGTTTTCCTACTCCCTGCCATCATGTTCCTATTTGTGCATTATCTAGCTACTGTTTGCTCCCAGCTAGAGATAAATTTGAACTAATCGTGGCTCCTTTTGCAGCTTGCCACATACCTTCTAAGAAAAATCACCAGGTGTCAAATATTTCATTGCTGCTGCTAAGAACAAGGACTGAAAAGGACAGTGAACAAATTTATATCCAAACTGAGTTTCCATTTGGTTGAACTGTTGCTTATAATCAACGTCTTCCCACTTTACTCCTTCTCCAAAGCCTTACCCAGGTATTGTTTAATGGTATTGCTATTTTACTGAGATAATCAATATAGTTAAAAAATATGAAAATAAAGATAGGGAAGAGGAAGGGGGAAAGAAGAGGAAGAGAGTAGTCTAGGATAATGAGACAAAAAAGAAAAAAAATAAAGTATCTCCAACTCTTTTCAGCTCACTCAAATAAAGATAATAAAATTACTCCCTCAAGTTTTCATTTTTTATTTTTGCATAGTTGGTATATAGTAACCATTTTTATAACAAGAAACTATTTAATCAGAAAATCCCAAAGTCAGAATTTCATTTGTATCTATCTCAAGTAAAAAATCTAGATATAGTTTCCAAGTAGAAACAAAATTACATGTATTCCTTTCCTTGATTAAGGCAGATAATTTGGCCATCTCTGCTAATTCAATTAGTTTTTCAGCCATACTGAGCTATGGTGGTGCAGTGTTAGAATGCAGTATTGAAAAATAATTCTGCCAACTGCCAGGAGTTTGATCCTGACCAGCTCAAGGTTGACTCAGCCTTCCATCTTTCCGAGATCAGTAAAATGAGGACCCAGATGGTTGGGGGCAAGAGGCTGACTCTGTAAACTGTTTAGAGAGGGCTGTAATGCACTGTGAAGTGGTATTTGAGTCTAAGTGCTATTGTGCAATTAGTATATCTTTTCATTTTTGCCTGGAAAACATTCTGACAGTAGTCAACAGCAAATACAACAACAAAATTCTAGTTTTTGCCCGCAGGTCTCTTGTCCGATAAACCTATCTTTAAATGCTATTCCTCAGGTATTTTTCAGTCTCTAGAATGTCCTAAAATTCTCCTCGTTATAAGTCACATGATACTGTGACTCAATTGCTATATTCTTCGGAGCATTTAAGCTTCATTGATAATTTTCTGAACATTAACCACAATGATTCAACCATCATTGTGCCAAAAGTAATACTAAAACCAATGCTGGCTTTCTCTCAGTTCAGTGGTGGCTCGGTGATGCTTCTTCTATTCACACTCAAACCCTGCTTTTCCCCACCACGATTATCCTTTTTTTCCTACCACCTAATTAGTGAACATGCCAGGAAGGGGCTCAGGTGATTTTTGAGAAGATGTAATTCCATCTTGCTGTCTTCTAAATACCAGGCTCTCTGTCATAGACTAACAAAATCATCTAATAGAGAAACATTTATAATATGAACCTGTCTTACTCGTTAGTCAAATTTGTATTTCTGTTCCCTGATGCTTTATTTTGGAATGGGGAAGTTGTGGGGGATGCTGTTTCTGTAGTTTAATTGCTTAGGCATTGTATGTGATTTGCATAATACTTTTTTGTTCCTTTGCTTAAATATGTTTCGGATTGGGAATCCAATGCGAAACTTTAGAGCAAGGATGAAAAAAGCAAATAAAGCTTGTAATATATAATATATGCGATAGGGGATTATCATTTTACAACAAGGTCTATTTGGCATACTAATAGCAACTGGAGTCCCTAGTATCAGAAATGATATTATTTCAGCCACAAAAGGAAGGGCAGAGAATTGTGTTCCTCAATTGTGTGGTCTGTTTTGCTAATCTACACAGCACAGGCTGCTTGCTGTGTCTTTTTTTCTTTTTTTACAATGAAAACAAAAAAGGAAGGTAACATTTTTTATTTCTTTTTTTTTTTTTGCAAATTTAGGACACTTGTAGAAAACCAATAAGTAATCAAAACTTTCCCTTCCTGGCTAGCCAGCAAATCTTCTCCTCTCATATGCTCCCTTTCATGGTGAAACCCAAATCCCACTGTATCCCTCTCTATTAAATCTGAAAGAGTTTAAAAATGTATTTTAGGTGCTTCTCACAAGTCATTGTCCCTATCCTTTGTAATGTGATTCCTTTGCTCAGGGGTGGGATTCAAAAATCCCAGCAACTGCCAGGTTGCTAGGTGGGTGTTGCCATGATGGGCGTGGCCTACCAGAACTTCCATGTGGGCTGTTTTCCACCTTCCCCAGAATCCGGAGGCTTCCCTCGGGCCTCTAGGAGGTGAAAAACTGCCTCCCCTGGGCTCCAAAGGGTCCCCAAAAGCTGGGAACAGGCCCATTTCTGGACTTCTAGAACTTCTGGTTTGACCTGTTTTTCACCCGCTCAGAGCCTCCGTGTGGATCTTGCACTTACCTGTATCCAAAATAGGTTGTGTGGAGTCTCCTGTGAGGGGTGGGCGGGGCCAGCTGATCGGTTCAACGACCGGTCCGATGAACCAAATGTAAATTTAACCTCCGGTTCACCCAAACCTGGCCGAACCAAGCTGAATCCCACCCCTGCCTTGGCTAGTCTCAATTTCCTAAATTCAGACCAGAATAGCAGAAGTTGTGAGTGAATGTCCCTTTTGGAGACTCCTATGTCTTTAAAAAAACAACAACACTTCTTTGCATTCATATGACACTTGTGTGTAGAATGTAGAGATGAACCACAAAGATGACGACTTTGGAGAAAGAATGAGGCAGTCAGCAAACACGACTCAATCTCACGAAGAAAAGAGAAACAAACCTAAGCAGACACTCCTTTAACTCTCCTTGTAGGAGTGGGGAAAAGACTTCCAAGTTTCTGTTACGATCATTTGCTATGAATCTCAATTTTGCTGAAATGGAGCAAGTTGTAGATCTGTAGACTTCAATCTTACATAGCTTTTTCTTTGGTGATATTACACTACTAACTAGAGCATACAAAACATTTGCTAGACCAATACTCGAATACAGCTCATCAGCCTGGAACCCACATTTCGTATCTGATTTTAGCACAGTTGAGAAAGTCCAGAAATATTTCACAAGGAGAGTTCTCCACTCCTCAACTCGTTGCAGAATACCTTATGTCACCAGACTTGAAATTCTAGACCTAGAAAACATAGAACTACGCTGCTTTCAGTCCGATCTAAGTATAGTATTTAAAACCATACATTGCAACGTCCTACCTGTCAATGAATCCTTCAGCTTCAACCATAACAACACAAGAGCGCTCATTAGATACAAACTCAAGATTAATCACACCAAACTTGACTGCAGGAAATACGACTTCAGCAACAGTGGTCAATGTTTGGAATACTCTACCTGACTCTGAGGTTTCTTCCCCAAACCCCAAGAACTTTAACCTTAGACTGCTTACTATTGACCTCACCCCTTTTCTAAGAGGTCTGTAGGGGGTGTGCATAAGCGCACCAATGTGCCCACTGTCCCTGTCCTATTGTTTCTTTTATTTTTTTATTTTTCTTATATGTATCTATGTATTCATAACTATGTTTTTACTCATACCTATTATCTTGTAAGCAATTGACAAACCAACCAACCAACCAACCAACCAACCAAATAAATAAATAAAATTGGCAAGACTCCAGAGGACACTTAAGAAAATTCCCAGAATTCCACAGCTCAGTGCTTAAAAACAAAAGGGGACTGTTAGCAGGAAAACTTCTTACTCCATAGGAAGAAGCTCGGGGGATGGGGGGGGTACAGAGATACACATTCAAGAACAGCATCCACTAATCAAAAGGGATTCAATCTGATTTAATGGTCCAAGTGCACCTCTGTTTGGAAGAAAACATCTGTATATAGAAGAAATGGTATAGGACAGGGGTGTCAAACTCAAGGCCCCTTTGGCCAGATGCAGCCTGCAGGGTACTTAGATCTGGCCACTGGGCCACCGTGGAAACAGTGAAGGACTGGCCTGTGGTGCTTCTGCCAGTAAATACGGAGCTTGGGAGGGCCCCGCGCAGCCCTCCTGGGCTCCATTTTCACTGGCAGAGGATTGCAGGAGGCCGTCGCAGCCGAAAACTGAGCTTGGGATCATGTTTTCACTGGTAGAGTTCTGGGGCCTACAGGCACCCCCAACGCAAGTGATGTTGAGCTGGTCACGTGCACCCTAGCCACGCACCCCCCCCGGCCACCTCAAGGTCAAACACAATGCTGATGCCTCCCTCAATGAAATTGAGTTTGACACCCCTGGTATAGAGTTTCCTGCCTAAGCAGGGGGTTGGACTTGAAGACCTACAAGCTCCCTTCCAACCAATACAAAAACGATCCCTTTAGCCTGCCGTTGTCCTAACTCAGTGATAGGATCGCCCACTTTGGAATCTGAAATGGGAGGTCGGATTGGAAATTCAGAGGCTGAAATCCTTGAGGAATCCTGTGTCCAAGAACTGGTTGAAGAAACATCCACTGAATTTTGAAGGATTCCTTCTTGCACTCAAATTCTTCCTCAAATGAAGTTCCTTATACAAAGGAACAGAATTTTAGAACAACAGCCAAACTGTAAATAGAAATATGTTTCTTATCACTAACAGTCAATCACATAATTGTACCATCTGGTCTTTGTCTATTAAAAGTCCTTGCCTCTCCCCGCTACCCCCATCAAAAGAAACACCTCTAAAATTAATCATTGTTTCCACCGGTATCAACTGTTATGTCTGCCTTTGATCGCCATACCTTAGCAACTTTTGAGATCAGCCCCATATGATTATCCAGATATATTGGTGGAGAAAATGCCTAAGAATTCCTTTGTTTTAAACCAGTTGGGGATTTGAGGAAAATATTATTTGCACCACCATTTTGCGGGGACAATAATAGCCTGTTTGGATGTCTAATAATGTGCAGTAATATATTGCACACATTTTAATGGACAATATTCCATTTACTGGAATGATATAACCCATGTTCAGTGTTCCATCCAATTTAGATTTCATCCTTCTGGCTTTATGTTGAATTTATGTTCACTGACAAAGAAATAAAGGGAGACTGGTATAGATCTATATCAAGCTATTTAGCTCTCATCAGCTAGCCATACCCTTCTGGGATTCGAACCTGAGCTACTTACATATTAGACTGATATATTAAGCTCTAAGCCACAGGCTCTCATTCCTTTGTTGGCTATACCAGGGGGGAGAAATAGTTTGTTGCAAAAGCAGCTGCACCCAAAAGCTCCTAATTGGGGTTGAAGCGGAAGCAGTATGCTCCATCTCATAATTGGGTAGACCAGGTTACCCTGATAGACCGGTCCCACCAGAAAAACACTTCCCCTTCTAACTTTGGTTGCATCTACAGCAGCGATTTCACTACTAGGTCTTCATTTAGTTAACTCTTTGTCCTGGGTGGTTCTCTTTCATGGGCATGAAGATAGAATTAGGTTACCTTCCTTTCCTTTCTCTTCTATTTTCATCGACTGAAGAAGAAGATGAAGTGACTGGCTTAAAGAGACTGCAGTGTCTGTTCTTGGTTTCTCCTCTTTTTCTCTCTCCTTCTAATGAAGTGATACGTTTCTTTAGGATTCAGATCTTGAAAGGGTTTTCATTCAAAGTGAAGGTCTGGCAGTGATTATCTGCAGGAGCAGAAGACGGAGCTTAGTCTTTCCCTCCCTTGACTGATAATATTAATTGGGCAAATCTGAAAGAGTCCTCCATTATGCAAATCAATGCTGCATCACAAGGAGATGCTACTACTCTGTTTCCCCCAAAACATGACTTACCCTCAAAGTAAGTCCTAGCTTGATTTTTACATGTGTGTCCAATGTAAGTCCTACCCCCAAAATAAGCCCTAATTAAGATCCCACCCACTCCAGTGTGGATGGGTAAAAATTAAGCTAAGGTGGGGATGGGGGGGGGTGGAGCTTCCCTACTACTTACCTTTGGACATGTGTAGCCAGGCCTTGCACACCCCAACAGTCAGCAAGGCTGGTAAGGCATTTCCTGAAGGCCTCTGGAGCTGATAACAAAGCTCTGGGTCGATCAGGAGCTCTATTATTGGCTGCAGAGGCCTTCAGGAATGCCTTGCTGGCTGCAGAAGAAGAAGTTCCTGAAGGCCTCTGATAGCAAAAAGGAGGCCGGGGGCGATGCACGCAAGTGAAGTTAGTCAGTAGATGACATACCCCCAAAATAAAACCCAGTGCCTTTTTGGGTGGCCAAAAAAAAGAATAAAAAGAAAGAAAGACAGGGTCTTATTTTCAGGGAAACATTTAAACCAATCTTTTACAATGTGTAGGATAATCAATTAAACTATCCATCTGGGATGGCTGTCCAGCCTCTTCTTAAAACACCCAAAGATGGAGAACTTGCACTTTCTGTGATCAGAGGGTTCCACTCTTGTTCAGCCATAAAGACGTGTTTTTAATATTTAAATAACTTAAGGTTTCCTATTGTTTTCCCACAAGTGCAGGGTCCACTTTTTGGGATTAACTGAGTATTGATATATTGGTTGTGACTGGAATTAACCAACCGGCTTGTCACTCAACCCTTATGTCATGACCTGAGAGAGAGCGGTTGGCTCAAAGTCACCCAGCCAATTTTCATGCATTAAGGCAGGACTAAAACTCCCACTCTCCCTGTTTCTAGCCTGGAACCTTAATTACAAGACCAAACTGGCTCTCATTTCAATAAACCCTAGATAGCTCCCACTCAGGTGTTAAGAGGCTGGGGAATTCTGGGAGTTGAAGTCCACACATCTTAAAAGTTGCCAAGGTTGAGAAACACTATTTTAGAGCATCCTGGTAATGGATTAACCTTCTTTTTCCCGTTAAATTCAGATGACTTTATTTAAAAGAGGACACGGCTTTGGCTACTCCAGTAAATGAGGTCGCCGAGTGTTCACTGCTTGTTACTTTAGCTGTTTTCTTTTCTACTCTTCTGGCGCAAATGGAACTAACACTACTGAAGAATGAAAACATCGGTGCCACCTGCACAAAACTCTACCACTGTCAATCTAGCAAGGGTCCCTTTTGTCACTCCTTAAACTTTTCTCTTTATTCCCAGTTGCCAGAAGGAAGGTACAAACCATTTGTACAGCTAGTCCTTGACTTACAACAGTCGTTTTAGTGACTGAAGTTACAACGGCAATGAAGAAAGTGACTTATGTGTCATCCCTGAAGCCATTTTGGGAGCATCTTCAGGGCTGCCACAGCAAGGCCGGTTGAAGCTGTGGGAATGGAAGGGAGGGGAAGTAGAGATAGCTGGGGACATGTAGCCAAAATAAAATTCTTTCTCCTGTGAACCAAGGACGTTCTCACCAGGTGCCGGGAAGGCATGGGCTGAAACCAGTCCGAGTTGGGACTGTGATCTGGTTGGACCATGTGATGGACGTCTCACCTGGGGGTATGGACTTTGGGTTTTGATTTGGGGGGGGGGGGGGAAACTTGAGTCCTTCAGAGTCGGATTTTCACCAGAATACAGAAAATCAGAATACAGAATAACAGAGTTGGAAGGGACCTTGGAGATCTTCTAGTCCAACCCCCTGCTTAGGCAGGAAACCCTACCGATTCAGACAAACAGTTGTCCAATCTCTTCTTAAAAACTTCCAGTGCTGCAGCATTTACAACTCATAGAGCTAAATTGTTCCACTGGTTAGTTGTTCTAACTGTCAAGAAGTTTATCCTTAGTTCCAGGTTGCTTCTCTCCTTGATTAGTTTCCACCCATTGCTTCTTGTTCTGCCTTCTGCTGCTTTGGAGAATAGGTTGGCCTCCTCTTCTTTGTGACAGCTCCCTAAATATTGGAGCACTGGTCTCATATCACCCCTGCTCCTTCTCTTTCACAGAATTAGAAGGGACCTTGGAGGTCTTCTAGTCCAACCCCCTGCCTAGGCAGGAAACCCTACACCACTTCAGGCAAATGGTTATCTAATCTCTTCTTAAAAATTTCCAGTGTTGGAGCACTCACAATTTCTGAAGGCAAGTCATTGCACTGATTAATTGTTCTAACTCTCAGGAAATTCCTCCTTAGTTCTAGGTTGCTTCTCTCCTTGATTAATTTCCATTCATTACTTCTTGTCCGGCCCTCAGGTGCTTTGGAGAATAGCTTGACTCCCTCTTCTTTGGGGCAGCCCCTGAGATATCAAAACACTGCTATCGTGTCACCTCTAGTCCTTCCTTCTTTTCATTAAACTAGAACACACCCAAATCAGCTGTGCCAATATGACACTCTTAATAAATTCAAACTTTAAGGAAGCTCCGGGCCTCAGAGGTTTGATTACATTGGGTTTGTTCAGGGGTGGGATCTGACTGGTGTAACTACCGGTTTGGTGAGTTTACGTTTTGCTGCACGCACCTGTATATCGTCATCAGCTTGCTGCCTGGACAGCTGAGCAGTGCTGCATGTGGGTGCTCAGCGGTTGAAAAAGTACCCTTTTCCTGCTTTTTCAACTGTGCTGCGCAAAGCAGCTGAGGTTGAAAAAGCAGGAAATAAAGGTCAGGTAAGAGCCCGGGTGGGCAGGTGAGCCAAAACAACAGCAGACATAGAACCGGTTCTATGTCTGCTGCTCTTCAGAGCAACCGGTTCTACAGAGGTGGACAGAACCAGTAGAATCCCACCCCTGGGTTTGTTACTTTGAACCCTGACATTATGACTATTTCCCCCACTTATGACCGTAGCAGCAACCCTATGGTTACATGACCCAAAATTCAGACGCTTGGCAACTGACTCATATTTATGACGCTTGCAGTGATCTCCTTTTATGACCTTCTGACAAGCAAAGTCAGTTTCACTTAACAAGCGTGTTCCCAGCTTAAGAACTTCAGTGATTCGCATAACAAACGTGGCAAGAATAGTCATAAAACGGGTCAAAATTCACTTATCTGATTTTTCACTTAATGACATTTTGGGCTCAGTTGTGGTCGTAACCTGAGGATTACTTGTTGTAACTCTAAAGGGAAAAAAAAACATTTTTTACTTCCAATACTACAATACTCAGGCAGAAAAACCCAGATCTTTTAATGTCTAGCTTGTTTGGGTTATTATTAAAAATTAATTGGCTGTGTCAGTGTGGTTCTTGAAGTCACACTATGGATGTGTGCGAGAAACACCTAAGCTGTAGAAATATTGTAGATAAAATCTTTTTTCTTTTCCCTTTAAGGAAAGGAGGGATAAGTGTATTCTTTGGTAAGTTGGAATCTTCAGGGGGCAGAAAGCTAAGAGGTGGCTTGAAAGCATTTAAACACTTTGCTTTAAAAAAAAAAGTTTTTTTGCACAATGCTTTTTCAGCCTAGAGTGATACTTTAAAGCGAAAAATTCATTTTTTTTTCTTTTCTTTTCCCATTCTCCCCACCTTTTCGCTTGAAGAGTTAAAAGACAGGTAGGGGAGCTCTCATCAAAAATAAAAAAAACTAATAATGTGGTATTGAACTGGTTCTTTGACAGCTAATCCTTCAAACATGACTCTGCTTAGAGAAAAGGCTGTAAAAGAAAAAAAAAGGGGAATTGCCGGAGAATTCATATTTTTTCCTTCTGGTTTGATGGCAGGTGGGGAGAAATTCTCCATTTGTACATATATTTTTTAAAAAATCCTTGGGATCTTAGAAGAAGCCATATGGTGAAGGAAGAGCACGGAGGGGGCAATGTGTCTTAGAAAGGAAATGGAAGAGTCCAAAAACTGTGTGTTGTAACCCTTCCTGCTTGTTTAATACAGAAGGTGGAATATCCCGTGTCTTCCTCTTATCTTAGTGCTTTGTTTTTCTGAACCCCCTTGAGCTGGTTTGATGCAGGGGCTTTGAAGCCAGGAGACCGTGAATTCTAGTCCCAATTTAGCCATGAAAGCTGGCTGGGTGACTTTGGACCAATCATCAGGAGATGATGAATTCTAGTCCCACCTAAGTCGTGAAAGCCGGCTGGATAACTCTGGGACAACCACTAGGAGACTGTGAGTTCTAGTCCCTCAGGCGTGAAAGCTAGCTAGGTGATTCTGGGCCAATCACCAGGAGACTGTGAATTCTAGTCCCACCTAAGTCATGAAAGCTGGTTGGGCCAATCACCAGGAGACTGTGAGTTCTA
>NW_020769350.1:4954754-4980964 GCF_900518735.1 Pseudonaja textilis | reverse complement strand
TAGATAGATAGATAGATAGATAGATAGATAGATAGATAGATAGATAGGATAGGATAGATCACTGATGGCTAACCTTTTCCATGTCGGGTGCCGAAAGTGCGTGTGTCTGTATCCATGATGCAATATGTGCATGACCCTCCCACCCCCTGCGCATGTGTATGCACCTGCAATACCCCCATGCACACCTCGTGTGCCTCTGTGCATGTGTGCATTACCCATGCATGTGTCTCCCCCTGCAATCAGCTGGCTGGTGTGGGGGGGTGCGCACACATGCGCAGTGGGGCTCTTCCGGGTGACTTCTTGCATGCCAGCAGAAATGGCTCTCCGTGCCACTTCTGGTATGTGTGCCATACGTTTTCCATCACGGGGATAGATGATGATCATCATGATGATGATGATCATGAAGAAGAAGAAGAAGAAGAAGAAGGAGGAGGAGGAGGAGGAGGAGGAGGAGGAGGAGGAGGAGAGGAGGGGGGGAGGAGAAGGAGGAGAAGGAGAAAAGAAGAAGAAGATAGACAGATGGATGGATAATAGATTATTGATGATAGATAGATGATAGATGATAGATAGATAGATAGATAGATAGATAGATAGATAGATAGATAGATAGATAGATAGATAGGATAGATGAGATGGATAAGATAGACAGTCAGGTAATGAAATGTCTACAAAAAAAGAACCAAGCTCAGAGAACACGAAGAACTCTACAATTACACCCTCAGCTACAAATATTTTCTTCTACTGATAGATATTATATGAATTGAACCAAAGTGAGATATGACCAAGAAGAAATTTAACTGCATGAAGCAATGCTAACTGAACAGATCAACACAAGGGCCAGGTTATCATTGCTTGGAGCTCTTCTTCATCCCAGATACAGAGGTATTTTTCCTGGCCAGATGGGGGAGGACAGAGTCCCTGGAGGAGGGCAATGATAGATGTGGCGGTGCCCAGCAGTGTTTGGGTGCACCTTCATCCAAAGAATAGTTGAAGTTCTACTGAGCTCTTTTAGTTGAAAACAAGGCTGGTGAAGTGAGCTACTGTGTTCACAAACAATCTGTCATCCGGCTACAATGAAAGCCCTTGGCATTTGAGGGCTGGATGGAATTAGTTGTAGTTGTTGCAATTTGAGCCTTGCCATCATGACTAATTGAAGTTATCCAAAGGGGTTGTAATGGTAATCTCCATCTCTTGGAAAAAGGAAAGAGTGCTTGAAAACAAATGTAACATCTGGTGAGTCCTACCTTATCTGATAAATGCAGTTTCCAAGGGAATAAAGAAAGCTTCACGCTAGCAAACTCACAAATACATGGGATTTTCAAAGGGAAAATACAGATGGACCTCAACTTACCGCCACAGTGGCAAGCCGATTTTGTCGTTGTTAACCAATGCAATTGTTGAGTGAGCAATGCCCAAGTTTACAACGTTTTGGTCATGATTGTTAAGTGAATCACTGCCGTTATGATTGTGTGATCATTAGTCAAATAAATTTTGCTTGTTGGAAGCCAGGTGACAAGATCACAAATCGTGATCACATGATTTGAGATATTGCTACCTTCATAAATTCATGCCAGTTGACAAGTGCCCTAATTATCTATGGAGGTTCTTGGTCATCCAGGTCATGGTTGTCCCAATCAAAAGGTGCTTTTTTCAAGAGGCAACTGGACTTTTCTGGTTTTTTTCTTTGAAGATGTTTGACTTCTCATCCAAGAAGCTTCTTCAGCTCTGACTGGATGGTGGGGAATAGAAGGATTTATGCTCCTTACAAACAGCTGGTCATTTGCATCCTTTTAGAGAGTTGTTGAGGCTACTTGGAGGTTTATCTGTGTCATCAGGGTCAGCTGAGTAGTGCAAATGGGTGTGGGGCCTTCTTGGAACTGCTGAAAGGACTGTGTTGCAGACTGGAGCTAGATGATGTTGTATCCGTCCTCTTCTCTTGAGACAGGGCTGTTCAGTTGGGACATAGATGGTCTCTTTGACCCCTCTTTCATACCAGCGATCCTCTCTGTCCAAAATGTGGACTTTGCTGTCTTCAAAAGAGCAGATGTTGTCTTTCAAATGCAGAATCTATGAATCTAGTCCTGATGGATTTGTTCTCCTATGTTGTGCCATGCATTTATGAAGAATGCAAATGACCAGCTGTCCGCAAGGAATATAAACCCTTTCATTCCCCACCATCCAGTCAGAGCTAAAGAAGTTTCTTGGATGAGAAGTGAAATGTCTTCAAAGAAAAAAAACAGAAAAGTCCAGTTGCCTCTTGAAAAAAAGCACCTTTTGGTTGGGACAACCATGACCTGGATGACTGAGAACCTCCATAGATATTCAGTTGTAAATTGTTTTTTTGCAGTGTCACTGTAACTTTGGGTTCTAAAAAAATGGTTGTAAATGAGGACTACCTGTATTTGTAGTTGACCAGCTGTATGTTGTATAATATCATGTCACCTTTTCCTGTTTATTAAAGTGGCAAAAGAAACTTTTGCAAGAAACTTGCTGTTTAGATCTAATCGGGTAAGGACACCTACCTTATTATATTTCAATAGGAAGATTCTTGCAAAAGCGTTACACAGGATTGACTGCACAAAGGCTAGAAAAACCGTTGCACTTCCTCTTGGGAAGGGAATGATAGTTTGTTTTTAGTATCTTGTTTCTTAACACCTTCTGTGAGACCCAGGATGTGACACAAAAATAACGAAGTCATCAAAGTAAAATACATTCCCTTTAATGCCTCCAACTTGGTCCCAATGTCCAATTATCCTCAGCTGGAGAACGAACTCTTCAAAAAAAAAACAATCTACGAAGGGAAGAAATGCAGTCCGAACCAAAAGTAAAGATAATTAGAAATAAAAAAACCCAACACAAATCACACTGAAGTAATTAACATGGCAGGCCAGGATGATACATTGCAGACTTTCAAAGGATAAGCCAAAACTCAGATAAGACTCGACCAAGTTAATGCACGCTTTGCTTCCAGCAAGGAGCCATGTGCAAATGCCCCATTTATCTCCTGTTCTCCAAGCTACAACTAATGAAAGGGATCAGGGCCTTCTTCTCTCTCATAAGCCACGTTGCTCCCTTCTCCGTTCCTTCCTGCGTGCCCTAGGATGAAGAGGGGATGGCCCCGAGTCTTCCTCTGAATGCCCAGCCAGACTGTGCCCTTCCCCCATTTCTTCCACAGCCACCAGAGCCACACTCCCATTCCCTATCAGCTGCTCAATCTCCCCCTCAGAATCAGACTCCAACAAGGGCATGACACTTTCATTGTAGGAGATGACTGGACTGGACCCAAGGGAGGAGTCAAATACATCATCAGCCTTGAGTCCCTTCATGCCCACAAGGGATCTAAGTCCAGCTCACCTTGAATTCCATTGACTCTTTTCTACCGCCAATTTGTTTTGACCGTTAGTAGTTCAGATTCTTTGTAGAGAGCTTTAGTGAAAGAAGGATATCTTCATCAGAGATGTCTGAGCTACAGTTTCAAGAGGCTGCAGCAATCTATTTCATCCAGTTTATAGCCTGGTTTTTCTGAAGTCCCTCTAATATAATGTCTTTTAAAAACTCTGTTGACAATGTGCATGATTTTAACCCTAGCTCTGAAATATTGTAGGAGATGACCAGGATGAGCCCGAAGGAGTGGTCAAACATGCCATCAGTCTCGAGTCCCTTCATGACCACAAGGGATCTAAGTCCAACTGACCTTGAATTCCATTGATTCTTATCTACCACCAATTTATTTTGACTGTTAATAGTTCAGATTCTTGTGAAGAGCGTTAGCATACAATAAATCTATATATTCATTTGCACTGCCTGGACTCCCGATTTCCTGCACTTGACATTCATGTTTTAACAATTGTTGTAATACATTGAGTATGGTGCCAATCCTGAAGGCAAATCAGAAGCTTAAAATGTTAGAGACCACTGCCTGTTGGTTACTGGGTGTCATTCAGGTTATAGACTTGCCACTTTTCATGGACTGTGCTCATTATTTATACAATTGTGTGCAGAATTAATAGTATTGCTGCTGATCTGTAACACACCAAGCTTAGTCTAGGAGCTCATAGGGGTGTGTGTGTGTGTATCTGTGTGTATTGTGTCTTCATGAACTGGTAAATGGGCAATAAGGAGAGCAGATGTAAACAGGGGTATTTTTTGTGTTGGCACCTGCCTAATGGAACTTTGAGGGTGAATTTCTGCACAGTTTATTATTATTCAAGGTAGACATCTTCACATTTTTTTTGCTCTTCTTGAGATGGGAAGAGAAAGTCTTCAAATCCTCTCTTGCTGAATGATTCATGACAGTTGACTGTTGATAAAAATAGAGAGTCCCAATCACAGCTTGTTTAGTGTTTATATTTTACTTTTTTATTTTCATCTGTAAGCTATTCTGCGATTTATCTTAAAGAACAGAAAATAAGTTTACCAAACAACTCAATGTGTCAAGACAGGATAGAATAGAATAACAGAGTTGGAACGGACCTTGGAGGTCTTCTAGTCCAACCCCCTGCTTCAGACAAATGGTTATCCAACATCTTTTAAAAAACTTCCAGTGTTGGAGCATTCGCAACTTCTGGAGGCAAGTTGTTCCACTGGTTAATTGTTCTGTCAGGAAATTTCTCCTTAGTTCTAAGTTGCTTCTCTCCTTGATGAGTTTCCACCCGTTGCTTCTTGTCCTGCTTTCAGGTGCTTTGGAGAATAGCTTGACTCCCTCTTCTTTGGGGCAGCCCCTGAGATATTGGAACTATGCTATCATGTCTCCCCTAGTCCTTCTTTTCATTAGACTAGGATGTTCTTGAGGGCAGTGCTTCTCAACCAGGGTGACTTGAAGATGTATGGACTACAACTCCCAGAATTCCCCAGCCAGCAATGTCTTCATTTGAAAGTATAGGTAGTCCTCAACTTACAACAGTTCATTTAGTGACCATCCAAAGTTACAATGACACTGAAAGAAAGTGACTTATGACAGTTTTTCACAGTTACAACCTTTGCTCCATGATCATGTGACCAAAATTCAGGTGTTTAGCAACTGGTTCACACTTATGACCGTTGCAGCATTCCGGAGTCGCATGATCCCCTTTTTGCGACCTTCCCACAAGCCAAGTCAAGGGGGAAGCCAGATTCACTCAATAACCAGGTTACTAACTTATCAACTGCATTGATTCACTTAACAACAGTGGCAGGAAATGTCGTAAAATGGAGGCAAAACTCACTTAACAAATCCTCACTCGACAACATAAATTTTGTGCTCGTAAGTTGAACTATCCCTGTACTTGCTCTATTCACTGCTGTCGTTTTGCAAAGAATAGAATAGAATAGAATAGAATATATGGAATAGAGTAGAGTAGAGTAGAGTAGAGTAGAGTAGAGTAGAGCAGAACAGAACAGAACAGAACAGAATAGAATAGCATAAATATTGGAATATGGAATAGAATAGAATAGAGTTCTTTATTGGCCAAGTGTGATTGGACACACAAGGAATTAGTCTCCAGTGTATATGCTCTCATGTACATAAGACAAAATACAGATACAGATTAATAAAAAGATACAGAAACAGATGAACAGAGTTGGAAGAGACCTTGTAGGTCATCTAGTCAAACCTCCCTGCTCAACAAACCCTACACCGTTTTAGGACAGTCTCACCTTGAAAGCTTCCAGGGATGAAGCTCCCACAACTTCCGAGGGCAACTTCTGTTCCATTGGTTAATTGTTCTCACTGTCAGAAAATTTTGCCTTATTTCCAAGTTGAATCTCTCCTTGTTCCGTTTCCATCCATTATTCCTTGTCTGGCCTTTGGTGCTTTGGGAAATAGCTTGACCCCCTTCCTCCTCTCTGTGGCAGCCCCATAAATATTGGAACATTTGATAGCATGTCTCCCCTGGCCCTTCTCTTCGCTAGACTAGCCAGGCCCAGTTCCTGCAACCGTTCATCGAATGTTTTACGATTGCCTTTTTTTTTTTGTTTTTCCTGTTCGCCGTTTTCCTGCCCCCTTCGGGCACCCGGCAAACCGAGTGAGCTGCCAGGAGATCGGATCCAAAGACAACGGGCCAATTCGCTCATCCAATTAGGCCTCCGAGGGACACTTTGCAAAGAAGTGGCAGATAATTTTCTTGATGCCCGGCTCTTCCATGCCACTGCATTAGTCATCATTAGCTCCACGGCCTCCTGTCCTCTGTGCCCACCCCTCGCTGACTCCCGGGAAGGGAAGCGCGGACAGCACCGAGGGGAGCAGAGTTCGATAGGACTGGCACTGTCACGGGCATCTCATTAATGCCTACTGATTTGAATGAGGGGTCTGACCCTCCTTTTGTGAATCGTGGCTGACAAATGATGCCCACCTCAAAGATGCTCCGCCAGTCCACCGAGGGCCGCCTCCTGATTAGATTTCCAAATGTCAGGCCGGGAACAGGAGCTCATTAAAAAAAGTGTGTGTGTATGTGGGTGTGTTTGAGTGTGCGTGTGTGTGTGTGTGTAAAAGAAAGCAAACCAAGGAGGGAGGAGATAACAAAACCTCTCACTTTTTTATTTTTTTTTTGGGTAATGCCACATATAGCAAAAACGATTCGGGAACAGCTTTGATTAATTAAGCGTGGAGAATTTCGGGCCGTCGTTCATTAACAGACAAGACAGCTTGCCTGCAGCTCACGATCGGAAAGTCCCGTTTCTGCTCCTCGGATGCACATAAATTTGCATTGATGATGATGATGATGGTGGTGGTGGTTTTGGATTGGCAAGAAGGAGGCAGGAGGAGAACGAGGACTCTGGCCCTCTCGGTTCCATTTTGTGCCAGCAACCTGTCAAGGTTCCCTGCATTCAGCTGTCCGCGTTTCATTTATACCTCCTTCACTGGGCTGGAAATTGCAAACCGGAAAGGCTTCGGACGGGAATATGTTTGACATGCAGATTTATACACGCCGCTCGTCAACTGTTCTTGCAGAAGAGAAAGCGTGTATTTTTGTTTCCTGCCTGGAATGGACCATTCAGCTCAACACGCTGCCTTGCAAATAATGGTGCTTTGCCTCCTCCTGCCTTGTTCTTCGGGGCTACTGCTCCAGATCGTCTCCAGTAGACATTGGACCTGCTGGTTTTGCGTTTGAAGTGGTGGTGGTGGTGGTGGTGGAGGAGGCAGAGATAAAGTCAAATGGCCACGAGAGAAGGGGTAATGATGCAAAATGGATTGTGCCAAATCATACACGCATATCTCCTTCCTTCCTCCCTTCCCCTCATTCTCCCTTCCTTCCTTCCTTCCTTCCTTCCTTCCTTCCTTCCTTCCTTCCTTCCTTCCTTCTTTCCTTCCTCCCTCCCTCCCTCCCTCCCTCCCTTCCCCTCATTCTCCCTCCCTTCCTTCTTTCCTTCCACTCAGTTTTCCTCCCTCCCTTCTTCTCATTCACATTTCCTTCCTCTCATTTTTCCTTCCTTCCTTCCTCCCACCCTCCCTCCCTTCCTCTCATTCACATTGTCTCCCCCTCCCCCTCATCCTTCCTTCCTTCCTTCCTTCCTTCCTTCCTTCCTTCCTTCCTTCCTTCCTTCCTTCCTTCCTTCCTTCTTTCCTTCCTTCCACCCTCTCACCCTCCCTTCCTTCATCTCATTCACATTTCCTCCTTCTCTCCCTTCCCCTCATTCTCCCTTCCTTCCTTCTTTCCTTCCACTCATTTTCCCCCCTTCCTTTCTCTCTTTCACATTTCCTTCTTCTTTCCTCTCATTTTTCCTTCCTTCCTTCCTTCCTTCCTTCCTTCCTTCCTTCCTTCCTTCCTTCCTCCCTCCCTCCCTCCCTCCCTCCCTCCCTTCCTTTTCCTCCCATCCCAAAGGTGCTTTTTTCTGGAGAAAACTGAACTTTTCTTTGAAGACGTCTCACTTCTCATCCAAGAAGTTTCTTCAGCTTTGACTGCATAGCTCCTTGGATGAAAAGCGAAACGTCTTCAAAAGGAAAAAAAATGAAATAGTCCCGTTGCCTCCTGAAAAAGCATCTTTGGGGCAACCATGACCTGGATGACTGAGAATCTCTACAGATTTCCTTCCTCTCATTCCCATGGCAGAATGGAGAATTCAGGGAACTGAACTCCACCCGTCTTAAAGTGGCCAAGGTTGAGAAACACTGCCCTAATGCACTCTTATAGGCAAGATAGAAGGCCAATCCCTTGGAATGTTGATCATGGAACAATCATAGAACAACAGAGTTGGAAGGGCCCTTGGAGGTCATCTAGTTCAACCCCCTGCTCGGGCAGGAGAGTCTATTCCAAATCTCCCCCTCTCCTGTTTTTCCTTCAGTCACATGACCAGGAAGGAAGGGTGAACACATTCAGCCCTGCCTGTATTTCCCAGCACATGTGATGAACAAACACACATGCGCAGCCCACAAATGCAACACTGACATGCCACACATTATTTGTAAAAATATTGCAGACGTCTCCTTTTATACATACCACATTAGAATTTCCAGATGCAACTTCTTTGTGTTTTTAACATCTTTCTAAATTTACTTGGTAGTGGTGGTGCAGAGGTGGTCTTCAGCCGGTTCTGACCAGTTTGGGAGAACCAGTAGCGGAAACTTTGGGTAGTTCAGAGAACCGGCAAATCCCACCTCTGACTGGCTCCGCCAACCCCCATCTATTCTCTGCCTCCCATTGAGTCCCAGCTGATTGGCTGGGTCTTCTTTGGTTGCCCTGCACGGGAGAACGGAGCTGGAAAGCAGGTCAGTGGGGTGGGGGAGGGATTGGAGATTTTGCAATATATCCTTCCCCTGCCACACCCATCAAGCCACGCCCATCAAGCCACACCAAGCCCACCAAGCCACAGAACCGGTAGTACGTTTTTTTGAATCCCACCACTGTGATGGTGGTGGGAAGATTTCTTGTAATAGAGTTGTGAGGTTCTACTACAAAATGCAGTCAAGGATCGCTCTTCAGTTTTGTGTACATACGCCTGTGATCAGCAATCAGAAGCCAATCAACCCTTCTTAGTTTGGTGGGCTCAATATTCCATACTGAAGATGTGATTATGAAAATAGATGTTGAGTTTTTAACGAAAGCAGCCGGGGTGCCGGGCTTGATTAAATTAATTTGTATTGATATTTTCTCTTCTTGATTTGTCTTTGTGCACTGTTTAAATTCTTCTTGTCACAACAGGAAAACAAAGGGGGAGAATTCAAGACTGGCTGCAGGAAAAAAAAAAAAGAGATCTCCTTTCAACATTCCTTAAAAATAATATACAAATATATTAAATTGAATGAATTAACATTAAGAATGTGTGTGTGCGTATATATAAAAACGCACATACACGTCCTTAATGTTATTTTATTTATGCATATATCTACACACATATATATTCTTAAAATGTCAAGCACCCCTTAATGAAAGAGAAGGGATTTGATTGAACCCAAATCAATTTTTCCCATATGTCATGAAATTACAGGCAGCCAAGATTCCTTTGGGTGATCTATTTTCATCAGGTGGATCCCCTGGTCCTCCTGCCAGTTGTTCAATATTTGATGACTGTTAAATGCGTCCACTTAATTTTGGCATCGTCTTAATTTGGCAAAACAGGAAGATTATCCAATTATTTTTCACTTTCCAGAAAAAAACATCTTTTATTCTAGCTCTATTCCAACACACTTTTACAAAGCAGCAGCTAAATAATGCAATTGTCAAAATATTAAATGTTGAATAATAGCCAAAACGGGATTAAAATGGATAGCGGAGAGAAATTGGTTTGAAATAAATCAGTAACATGTATAAAAGAACCTTTGTTTGTCTCTTTGTTTGTTCTAGTAGATTGTTGTAACTTAGAAGACAATAGGCTAAAAATAGAGCCGCGAGGAATATTTATGTACCTATATGCATTTGTATAATGAGTGAGGATAATTCTGTTTTATGACGCTTTTGCCTGTATTCTCTTATCTTGTTTCTACATTTAGGAATAGAATAGAGCTGGAAGGGACCTGGCTTGGAGGTTTTCTAGTCCCTCAGGAGAACCTATAATATTTCAGACAAGTGACTGTCCAGTCTCTTCTTAAAAGCCTCCAGTGATGAAACAACCACAATTTCTGGAGGCCAGCTGTTCCACTGGTTAATTGTCCTCACTGTTAGAAAGTTTCTCCTTAATTCCAGGTTCCTTCTCTCTTTGGTTAATCTCCAACCATTGTTTCTTATCCTGCCCTCTGGTGCTTTGGAGAATAATTTTGGATTTGATGCTTTACCAGAGTGTTACAACCAAGTGTAACTCTTCTGAAGCCTACAAACAGGCTTAAAGTCTGCTAGCTTCCCGGGCCAAGTTTGTCATGCTAGTTTTTTCTGCTTTCAGCATTATGCCAACAATACGATCCACAATGTTGCTATGATTTGTTTGGGAACATATGCTTCAGTTAACTGCTATCCAAAACTGGCAATTGACTTTATCATTGTCATATTATTTATCATTTCCATGGCATTTTTTTTCCCTCCAATGCTGAGCCATTCTTTACAGTTCCTCTGTCGTTTATCCTTCCAATGACAACTGCATTGGGTTGGAAGATAATTATTTCCTTTAGGCTACCCGATAAGTTTTCGGGCTGATTGAGAATTTTGTTCACCAGAACAGGCAAACATCAGCAGATCTACCACTCTAGCAAACTACACTTCGCCCATGACCTTGTAGTGTGGCCATAAATAATAATAGCCTTCTCTTTTTACTGCCTACTTAAGAATGCAAAGGAAGAAGAGATGATATTGTACGGCATATGGCGGGCTACCAGACATGGGTGATAGATGATGCTTCACTCAATGGATCAAAAGTTGGGCGAGATTTTCCTCAAAGGAAAACCAAAAATATATATTTTTAGGGGCACTATATTCTACTACATATATCTAATTAAAAATTATGGGATGATGGGCAGGGTTGGGATTGTACAGGTTCACACCTATTCGCTAGAACTGGTTGTTAACTTTCTAAGCAGTTCAGAGAACTGGTTGTTGGAAGAAATCTCCTTTTGTTTTTTTTTTCACCCTTCTTGCATTCTTGGCAGTATGCCCAGACTTACTGTCTCTGAAGGAGGTTTTTTTTTTCTTTGCTGGTACTTTCTTAAAGGGGAAGGATTGTTTTAAGCTTTTTACACTGCTGTTGGGAGGAAATAGTCCCCTGTTGGAGTAAGCACTTTGAAGAAATAATTGAATAATGAAGCAGAGCTGCCAGAAAGAAGCTTTTAATGACAAGGAACCAAAATGAGTGACATTCAGCAAGGCTTCTTGGCTAGCTAGAAAGATTGACATTCGAACATGAGTTTATATACCCTTTTTGAGTTTTGGTCTAAAACTGGTGACCATTCAAAGTTACAATGGCACTGAAAAAAGTGACTTATGACCATTTTTTCACACTTACGACCGTTGCAGCATCCCCATTGTCATGAGAGGCCAGGCGAGGAGAAGCGCCCCTTGATGTGAGTGATGTCGAGCTGGCCACCCCCACCCAGTCATATAATCAGCAAGCCACGCCCTCCAACTAAGCCACACCGATAGAACCGGTTGTTAAAAACATTGAATCCCACCCCTGATGGTGGGTGATAAAGAGGAAGAAAATTTTTCATTGGATAGTTCCACCCCCTTTGGTCTTATTCCATGCTAAAAAAAAGTAGCCAGCATTCGTTCTGATGGCTATACAATAATTTGTACATGAATGTTACAAGTTACTTCTACAGGTAGTTTTTGACTTACAAACATGATGGAATCTGAAGGTTCTGTTGCTAAGCAAGGCTGTTGTTAAATGAATATTGCTCCCTTTTTAACAACCTTTCTTGCCACAATTGTTGAGTGAATCCTTGCAGTTGTTAAGGTTGTAACACAGTTGTTAAGTGAATCTGGCTTCCTCCTTGGCTTTGCTTAACAGAAGTTTGCAAAAGAGGATCAGGTGACATTGGAACACTGCAACCATCATAAATATATTGAGAGTTTTGCAGAGATAATTCAGCACCAGAAAAATAAACACAGATGGATGATGCTTCATTTAACATCTTTATCAACATAAGTAGATTTTACAAACCAGTTGTAGATTTCTCCAACATGGAGCAAACTCAGAAAGAAACATGTTAAAGTTCAGAATAGAGCTCTAGTGTTCTGCAAACAAGCAAGTTAGTTTCGTCTTCAATAAACAGACTCAGAGTTTAACACAGCTTCAGAGCTGCAAAGCTTAACATAGAGCCATGCCTGGGCTAATTTTAGTTTCAGTTTCCAAACTGTCCTCATTGGCTGATTTAGTTGATTAAGTTGCTATGCCTATTGATTGGCTGACTTATTACCAAGCTCTATTCCAGTTTATGAATATACTGACAAGTTGCCAAGCAACCGAATGTTGATCACGCGACCCCAGGGATGCTGTAATGGTTGTGTGAAAAATGGTCATAAGTCACTTTTTTTTCAGTGGCATTGTAACTTTGAACAGTCACTAAGGGAGTGATTGTATGTCATTGACTCCCTGTATTGAAAAATATTGGGTGGGAAAAGACTCAGAGAGCTAAAAAGTGTTGCTAGGCTGATTCCATACCTTTTGTAAATCCTAGGCTCCTTTTTCAAGCAACCACACACTTCTTCGTTCTATCTATCATTAAACATTTGTCGGTCAAAATTCCTTACTGAGCAACACAAGGCATTCATTGATATCCAGATGACAGATGACTCCCTGCATTTTGGGTTTTCCAACCAGGATGTTTGTAAAGAATCTTGGCAATTATTATTTGGAAAAGTGTCAAGATGATGAGTTGGCAGATTTCAGATTCCTTTGGGTTCCTTTCCCTTTTCAACAATGCCTTCCTATGTTTCCTGGAAAGAGGTTTACTTATTATGTTAGATTGAATCTGCAACCTATGGAAAATATACTCCAAGCTGAGCTGTTGCAGGGCTGATCAATTGCTGAGCCTTCAGTATTTTAAGATCCTTATCTGGAAGGTGCTTTGAAAGATAGTTCCTTTTTAACTCTTCAGGAGGGGAAGTGCCAAGATATTCCCTCTCCCCCACAGAAGGTACCCAATAAAATGTAAACAAACTTATAGATTTCATCGGATTCACTTTAGTCTCTTCATCTTCTTCCATTAATAAACTTCACTGACAAGGGAGGAAGGGAAGTACATATCTCTCTCTTTTTAATATATATATATATATATAAAACAACTTAGTCTGATTTTGCCTTTTTTTTTGTTTAGATCAAATGCTTTCTTACTGGTAGACCAAGTCATTAAAATGCCAGGGTGGCTGTTTAGCAGATCCTTTGCCCCCATGCTGTAAGAGACCTGTCTATTGGCAGCCTCTTCTTGCAAACTCTGACTTCCCTTATAGATTTTCAATGCCAACTTGGATAATAGGATAGGATAGGATGGGATGAGATGGGATGGAATAGAATAGACTAGACTAGTATAGAATAGAATTATTTATTGGCCATGTGTGATTGGACACACAAGGAATTTGTCTTCAGTGCATAAGCTCTCAGCGTACATAAAATACATTCATCAAGAATCTTAAGATTAGCACAAAATTGGAAGAGTAATAAAATACCACCAGATGAAGTTCGAATTCAAAAAAATAATGGACTGTGCTGAACTAGATAAATTCACTATGGAACTAAAAGGCAAAGATGATTGAGAATACTATGCGATATGGGAGAGGTGGCATGAATAGGTGAAAAATCAAGATAAAAATGATGCATAATCACAAAATGAGAAACATGTATATACAATGACACAATAATGGTTAATGGAAATGAGATTTTTATAGTTTTGGTTTTAAAGAATAAAAACTTTTTAAAAAAAGAATCTTAAGATATAATACTTAGTGATAGTCATAGGATACTAAATAAGCAATCAAATCATACTAGGAAACTAAATAAAATATAAACTGTAATACAGCCTTAATAATAGTTTGACAGTGTTATGGGAATTAGTTGTTTAGCAGAGTGATGTCATGCAGGAAGAAAACAGTCCTTGTGTCTAGTTGTTCTGGTATGCAATGCTCTATAACAGGGGTCTTCAAGCTTGACAGCTTTAGACTTGTGGACTTCAACTCCCAGAATTCCTCTTCCAGTCATATTAGCTCAGGAATCCTGGGAGTTGAAGTCCACCACAAGTCTTAAAATTGCTAAGTTGAAGATGTTTGCTCTATAACATTGTTTTGAGGGTAGAAGTTGAAACAATTTTAAAATTAATAGAAAACTATGATCTGTCAGGAGCAAGAAACCAGGATAGAATGAAAGAATTACTACAAGTTTATTTCATGCTAGCTATACACAAATATCTGATCTGCTAATGGTCAAGGCAAATTGACACTAGTTAAGAGTCAATGGAATTTACATGGGGTTGAACTTAGGTCTCTTGTGGGAGCGTAGTGATTCCAAACTTATGCCATGTTTGACCTCTCCCTCTGGCCCAACCTGGCCATCTCCTACATGATCAAACTATTGGTTCTCTTGGAGTCCTTTCAAAGATGTGGACCGTGAGAGCATTCTGTTTGATCAGACATGAATCTAGGCTAGGTTGGAAGTTAATCCCTTTAATATTATTCTACTTGTTCAACAACAGTTACACTTTTTGGAAGTACAAAGAATGGAAGTGTTTATTTTGCCTGACACAAATTTGAATACCAAATTGGGTGTCTGACAAATCAAATCAAATGGGCAAATAAAATCTGCAAATCTTTCCGCTACTCTTAGAATCTACCATCCAGAATAAAAGAAGAAACAGTCAAGAAATACAGCACAGAATAGTTCTTGGTGAAGCAGCCATGAAGCTTGGAAAAGGTGTTCAAATGCCGTAATGTATGTCTACCAGTGGTGGGATTCAGTTTTTATTACTATCGGTTCTGTGGGCATGGCTTGGTGGGCATAGTGTGGCTTGGTGGGGCTGGCTAGGGAAGGATACTGAAAAATCCCCATTCCCTCTCCACCCCACTAACCTGCTTTCCAGCTTTGTTCTCCTGTGCAGGGCAACAAAAGAAGACCCAGCCAATCAGTTGGGACTCGGGAGGCAGAGAATAGATGGGGGTAGGGCCAGTCAGAGGGGGTATTTGCCGGTTCTCCGAACTACTCAAAAATTCCAATACCGGTTCTCCAGAACTGATCAGAATCTGCTGAATGCCACCTCTGGTGTCTATCTATAAAAATCAAAATCATGCAAGCCATTTTATTCCCTTTGACAGTCTATTAGAAGAGTAATGACACCTTTGAACTTGGGCATTGGAGGAGACTCCTGAGAAGAAGACCATGGACAGCCAAGAAAACAAACCAATGAATCATCAGACAAATTATCCCAGAGTTTCCTTTAGGTGCACAAATGATCAGGCTTAAATTATCCTACTTTGCACAAATTATATGAAGACCCACATATGGGAAATGGTTTAATGTTGGGAACAGTGGAAGGCAAGAGCAGAAGAGAACAATCAACAGCAAGAAAGACAGATTCAATTACAATATTGATGAGGGCATGATTGGTAGACTTGAAAAAAAATAGGTTCAGGCTACATCATGATGCAAAAAAATCTATGCGACCGCTAGGAGTCGAAAATGACTTGATGGCACATAATCAAACAATCCATCCATCCATCAATTATGTTACTTGAGTTAAAAATAATTAGAACATTGAAAACCTATCTTAGGATGAATTGGCTCCAAGAAAGGCAGATTTCTTGCAAATGCTGTTGCCTTGAAAATAGCTCCACCATTTTCACCCCAGTATTAAACTGAGGAAATCTTGTTGATATAATACGTTTCCTCTTAATCCACAGCTGTTTTATGGAGGTGAATTTTATGCCTTAGCATTGGTCATTGTTCTGTATACTTGCCATATTTTCATCATGCCATTCTTCCTAAATAATTCACCCAATGCTACTGAAATTCCCTTTCCAATAATCCTCATTTGTATCTTTTATGCATTTTTTCATCTTCTTCAAACCTTCAAACCTTATTGGAAAGGATGGCTGAATTGCAAAAAATAGGTGGAATTGTTGATTCCACAATAACCTTGGATTGATGGTTCTATGTAGCTGGCAGCACTGAAGCCCCCAAAATGGCCTCGGTGAACTTTCATTAGGAAACACCCCTGAAGTCCAAGCTCATATTTATAATAACCATTATAGAGACAGGATAAATATTCACTTGTATCAATATTTTTCTAGTCATTAAGATCTTTATTTGAGGTCTTTCTCACTATCCATAATAGCACTGGTAGAAATAGAATTTGGAACTTCATAATAAAATACCCTAATTTGAGAATGCCCACCTTGGGAAATTTACTGGAACTTATATGAATCTAATTTCTTGGCCGGATGAACATGTTCTTGTTTTTAATTCTGTCAGACATTCCCAGTCCCTTAAGTTACCTGTTTGTTTTATTTGCTGCTATTGTCTTATTTTTATGAATTGTTTTTAATTTTCTGGGTGATTTTTTTTTAAAGAATTTTGATGCTTGCCTCAAAAGCAGCCTGAAGGGGAAATGGGAGAGCAATATAATAAATCTGTGAAATAACATATTCATGATTTTCTAGAATTAAGATCCGAGGTAAAGGTATTAAAGGCATCTAAAGGCAGTCCATCAGATGAGTAATCCTCCTTCTGAAGCGGGCAGAGATGTGACTATATATATATTCCTTGATAAACCCTCTTATTGGTTGGAAGAGAATTCAAGTCCAGTACATTGAAATCTGTTGATGCTTCACCCTTGGTGAGAAGGAGAAGAAAAAGGAGAAGGAGAACACAGAGAAGGAGAAGAGTAGAAAAGAAGGAGAAAAAAAAGAGAAGGGGGAGGAGGAGGAGGAGAAGGAGAAGGAGAAGGAGAAAGAGAAGAAGGGGAAAATAGACAAGGGGATGATAGAGAAGGAGAAGGCAAAAAAGGAGGAGGAGAAAGAGAAGGAGGAGGAGTAGATAGATAAGGAGAAGGAGAACACAGAGAAGGAGGAGAGTAGAAAAGGAGAAGGAGAAAAAAAGAGAAAGAAAAGGAGACGGAGGAGGAGAAAGAGAAGAAGGGGAAAATAGACAAGGGGATGACAGAGAAGGAGAAGGCAAAAAAGGAGGAGGAGGGGGAGGAGGAGGAGAAAGAAAAGGAGGAGAAGATAGATAAGACAAGGAGAAGGAGGGGAGGAGGCGAAGGGGAAGGAGAAGGGGAAAATAGACAAGGAGAAGGAGATGATAGAGAAGGAGGAGACAAAAAAGGAAGAAGAAGAGAAAGAGAAGGAGGAGAAGGAGGAGATAGACAAAGAGAAGGAGGAAGAGGAAAAGGAGACGAAAGAAGATGTACATAAGGGCACCAATGTGCCTACCGTCCCTGTCCTAATGTTCCCTTTATTCATATCCATTTCATTTATTAATAATCATGTTTATACCTTATACCTGTTATCTAATACATGCTCAACAAAATAAATAAATAAATAAAAAATAAAAATAAAATAAAAAGGAGAAGGAGGAGAAGAAGCAGGAGGTAACCAACCTTTTTCGCCTCCTGAAGCAGCCTCTCCCTGACAAGAGAGCAATGCTCAACTTAGACCTTACACATTGTTGCACTGGAGTGAGAAACATGACAGCCCCGTCATTTTCTTCATTTGGGGATTATGTATGGATTTGGGGAGGGGCTCCTAAGCAACGCATAATGTGCATGATTTATGGTACATTATTCGGAGATTAGCTATTTCGTGATTACTTGTATGACAAATGGCTCAGAGGCATTGGACAGATTCCATAGGGGAATATTCATTCATGGAGATATATATATATATACATATACATATATTGAACTGAATGAGTGTTGAATAATATCCTCCAGCGTAGTCAGTGGAGGATGGGGAAAACAAAAGACAATCTTTAGCGGCAACAACAACAAACTCCAGTTACTGTGAGTAATAAGCTACAGTTGACTGAATAATGATAACTTTACGGCAAGTACAGCAATATGTAGTTTTGTCAGCTCCTGCTGTTCTGCTTCTGACTGGGAAATATTAATTGGCAGCTGGAGTTTATTTTATAAGCTACCGATAATAAAACTCAACAGCAAACAAAAGGAAGGAAAACGAAATCAGGAAGAACAGTGGGTTCAGATGCTCCTGGCAATGTTCCCTCTGAGGACTGAATTCTCTACAGGTAGACCTCGAACTTACAACAGTTTGTTTGCTGGACAGCTGGTTCACATTTATGACGGTCGCAGTGTCCCAGGGGTCATGTGATCCCCTTTTGTGACTTTCTGACAAGCAAAATCCATGGGGAAAGCCAGATTCACTTAACAACGGGGTTACTCGATTAACAACTGCAGTGGTTCACTTAACAAATGTGGCAAGAGAAGTTGAGAAATGGGGCGAAATTCAGTTTAAAACATTCTTACTCAGCAACGTAAATTTTTGGGCTCAATTGGGGTCCTAAGTCAAGGACTAGCTGTAGTTATTTTTCAGGAGCTGGGCAGGACTTCTCTCTCTCAAAAAAAGAGAGGAGATAATGGGAAGCCAGTAAAAATGCTTTTTGTTTGTTTGTTGGTGTTTTAATATCTTCTCTGGAGTAAGAAAATGTTCAGCTTAATTTCTCTTCAGCCTTCCTCAAGGTAGGGTCTGGTGGAATTTTAGCACAGAATTATATAGCAGTAAGCTTAACTGAAAAAGGGACTTTGTGGCTCAGTGGCTAAGGACACTGAGCTTGTCAATCAGAAAGGTCGGCAGTTCGAATCCCTAGCACCGTGTAATGGAGTGAGCTCCCATTACTTGTCCCAGCTTCTGCCAACCTAGCAGTTCGAAAGCATGTTAAAAATGCAAGTAGAAAAATAGGGACAACTTTGGTGGGAAGGTAACAGCGTTCCGTGCACCTTATAGGCATTTAGTCATGCCAGCCACATGACCACAGAGGCGTCTTCGGACAGCGCCGGCTCTTTGACTTTGTAACAGAAATGAGCACTGCCCCCTAGAGCCAGATACAACTAGCATGTATGTGCGAGGGGAACCTTTACCTTTTAAGCTTAACTGAGTTTAAAAATTTGCTTGTGATGCCTAGGGCTGCAGGATCAAAGTCAACTCTCATCCCAAGCATGAATGAAACCAGGCTGATCAAAGGAAAGACCTGTTCTGCTAGATCGTAGACAAGGCAGCGATTTTTTAAAAAAATGTACTTTTAAAAAGATTTTAAAAAGTAAATGAAGAAAACCAGATGTTATACCAATAAAAGATAATATTTGGTGGTTGGGTTGAATGGTGGGGTCCTTGGCACTCTCTGAGCTGAGTTTGTTTTCTTTCTTGCAGACATTTCGTTACCCAACCAGGTAACAACATCAGTGCTAGTGACGTTACTGATTACTGTACCCTAACTGCGGTGGTGGGATTCAATTTTTTTTTTACTACCAGTTCTGTGGGCATAGCTTGGTGGGCATGGCTGGGGAAGGCTACTGCAAAATCTCCAGTGAGAGATAGTGGTATTTGCTGGTTCTCTGAACTACTCAAAATTTCCACTACTCTCCAGAACTGGTCAGAACCTGCTGAATACCACCTCTGCCTTACTGCCAGCATTGATGATGGTGCCCAGTTGGGTAAGGAAATGTCTGCAAGAAAACAACCCAGCTCAGAGAGCACAAGGACCCTGAAAATTTCTAGGTTTCACTATATCACATGACCTTAAATGGACACCTAACATCAAAAACGTCATTAAAAGCACACAAAAGAATGTTCTTTCTGTGCCAAATCAGAAAGCTCAAACTGCCCAAGGAGCTGTTGATCCAGATTCTATCATTGAGTCTGTCATCTGCACCTCTATAACTGTCTGGTTTGGTTCTGCAACCCAACAGGACAGACACCGACTTCAGAGGATAATTAGGACTGCAGAAAAAAACACTTACTACCAACCTGCCTTCAATCGAGGACCTGTCAACTGTACGAGTCAAAAAGAGGGCTGTGAAAATATTTACAGACCCCTCACATCCTGGACATAAACTGTTTCAACTCCTTCCCTCAAAATGATGCACTGAACACCAGAACAACTAGTCACAAGGAGAGTTTCCCACCCGAATGCCATTGCTCTGCTAAACAAATAATTCCCTCAACCCTGTCCAACTATTTACAAAGTCTGCACTGTTACTATTAACCTTCTCATCCCTCCTGATCACCCATCCCCTCCCACTTGTGACTGCATGAATGTAGCTTTGTTGCTTGTATCCTTACAATTGATATTGACTGTTTCCTAGTATAATTTGATTGCTTATTGTACCCTATGACTATTATTAAAAGTTGTACCTTATGATCTTGACGAGTGTATCTTTTCTTTTATGTATACTGAGAGTATTTGCACCAAGACAAATTCCTTGTGTGTCCAACCACACTTGGCCAATAAAGAATTCTATTCTATTCTATTCTATTCTATTCTATTCTATTCTATTCTATTCTACAAAGAAGTGTTTTTTTTTAAAGTCTTACTTTGCATTCCTTGTTGTGAAGACTAGCAGTATTCCAATATTTGATGGGCTGCCACAAAGGGGATCAACCTATTTTCCAGAGCACCAGAAGCTAGAACAAGAAGTGATGGATGGAAACTAATCAAGGAGAGAACAAAGTTAGAATTAAGGAAAAATTTCCTTAGAGTGAAAACATTTAACCAGTAAAATGGTTACATTCAGAAATTGTGGGTGCTCCATCATTGGAAGCTATTAAAAAGAGACTGGATAGTCATTTGTCTGAAGTGGTTTAGATTCTCCTGCTTGAGCAGTGGGTTGGACTAGAAGACCTCCAAGGTCCCTTCCAACTCTGTTATTCTGTTAATTCTGAATGTTGATTCACAACTTATAACAACACATCATAACACAACTTAATGTAACATAAATAACACAGGGATTTTCCCATCTATATCTGGAGAAGCAAGGTATCTGATCTGGTCAGTTTTGGAGATATAGCATGACTAAACTATTTGGGAATGCTAAACCAATCTGAATGTCCTTAAAGAAAATTAGATTTCCATGAGCTCGGGAGTAGAGATGATTGAAGAATTAGGATTTTATGGGTTTCAGTGAAAGAGTTATGAAGAAGACTCATGAAGATAGGATTGTCTGACTCTGATTTTTGTACTATAATTCCCGAAAGGGTTAGATTACCATGGAGATAAATTAATCTATGAGTCTAGTAGGAGTTTTAAAAAGGCTTGCTGGCTAATACCTTTTCTTTTCAAGGAATGCAATTTAATATTAACATCCAATAAATTAATCTATTAAATTATTATTCAATTAAAAAGACAAGAGGGACATTTGTAAAACTGACCGGCAAGAAAAAATATAGTCATGGACTTTCCTACCCAGAAGTTCTTCCCTTTCGCCAATCCCACCATGATTTCAAGGTCTAATTGAACTTGATTTTAATCCAGTGAGGAAATTATACAAAGAGAGTTAAAGTTTAGCTTTCATCTCAATTCCATTTCCAGAGATGAAGTAATTATTTGCAGGGGAATCTGCTTCTTTGAAACTAGTTGGAATGGATTTCATTCCAAAATGTTGAGTTTGGGATAAAAGAGTTGTATATTCTTTCATGACATTTCATATTTAAATGCAGAATAGCCAGTCCTTTATAAATCAGGGGTGTCCAACCTTGGCAACTTTAAGACAACTTTGTGGACTTCAACTCCCAGAATTCTCTAGCCACCATGGGGGATTATGGGAGTTGAAGTCCACAAGACTTAATGTTGCCAAGGTTGGGCATCCCTGCTCTATACTCTTGGACTGTTCATAAATTGGACTATACATTAGGTGAAATCTGGGTAATTTTCTATTATTTTCTCTCTCAGCAATCTCAGGACATTACTGAGTTTATTAATACCATTCTTGGCATGTAAGTGACAAAAAAAAATATGGCATTCATGCTTTGACATTAGAAATAAAAAATGCTTATAATGGGGAAAGTTTATGCAGATCACTATGCACGATGCAACTTGGATCCCACTTTCAGTCTTTATACCATCTGACAGTTTCAGGAAGCAGATGCTTTAGAGGAAGGTACAATTTAAAAAAAGACATACTACACCCAAACTGGCAATGCTATACTTTATCTTAGCACAATTAATCACTACATATGATAGCGCAGTATATAGTCTGGAATGAAGAGAAATAAAAGGGTCAAGGGAGAAAGCCATCTGGGCGAATTTGGGCCAATCACTAGGAGACTGTGAGTTCTAGTTTCACTTTAGGCATGAAAGCCAGGTGGATGACTTTGGGCCAATCCCCAGGAGAAGATGAGTTCGATTCCTGCCTTAGGATGAAAGCTGGCTGGATGACTTTGAATCAATCACTGGGAGATGGTGAATTCTAGTCCTACCTTAGGCATGAAAGCCAGCTGGGTGACCTTGGGCCAATCCCTCTCTCTCAGCCCAAACTGCCTCACGGGGTTGTTGTGTAGAAAATAGAAGGAGAAAGGAATAGCACGTATGTTCACCACCTTGAAAGTAAAAAAAAGTGGGATTAAAAAAAAACTCTAATATAGTGTCTAATAAAATAATCATTTAAGAAAGCCAACAAAATTACCAAATTATTCTTTCTCCATACAAATTTAGGAAGTGCAGAGCATATTAATTTAAATTGAATTCACGAATACTTAATTTCTTAAGAAGTACTGTCTTCCTTTAAAATTCGGTGCCCAAACTGCTGATGGGAGAGACAGGCACAGACATGCTGTTTTATGAATTAAAAAGAAATTGAGGAAATAGTTCGTGTTGTTCCTGACTATCCCTCTCTTTTCATCCTGAAAATATTATCATCAAAGATTTAGTGTAGCCTTAATATATTTACATACCCAGAGTTATTCTTGCTGCAGCACAATTACTTCCTAACGATCTGTTACCTATTTAAGACAGATTGCCTTTCATGGTTCACTGGTCTTGATGCAGGCATTCATTTTAATCAATACGGCAGTCAATAGAGAAAATAGATTTACTTGTCTCTGAGATTCTGTTTGTTTTTCTGTACCTTTAATTGAAAAAATTCAAGTGATTACCATCGTATATACATCGTATGGATTCCAGTTTTGTTTTTGTTTTTTAAAAAAAACAGCAATTATGGTTAAGTGTGGGAGAAAAGAACAATACCGTGAAGAATTTTAATAACTGAAGTAAAGATTATGAGAAAAACAGACCTTTATATGCATTGGCTAAGTCAATAGTTAGCGAACAACTTTGTAATGTGATATATGGCTTTCCTCATGCCTGGCTTGTAATAACTCTCTTCAGAATTAATAGGCGGACACACAAGGCAAAAAAAACCCCAAACAATACAGACATCAGTCTATAATTAACAATGTTAGATTTTATTATCCAGAGCGGAAGACCCCATCCATTTTGATAACTTGCTGCCACTTTGACATTAAACCTTGAAGACTCACTTACATGTCCCTCCTGATCTTGCTAGATCCCCTCTGCCCGGAGAACATCTTGGGTCAGTGATCACCAATTGAGATGGATGTTCTAATGATCCTCCGAAGCATGTTGAGAACTAGGTGGAAGCGTGGGTCACTGACTTTGACTGGGATAAGAAGATGCGTTGAACACAATCTATGTAGGCTTATTCCAGAGAAGAGCAGTGGGCCATCTCAGTTTAATCTAAATGCACAGGTTTAATCAATGGGTCTGACCAGGAAAAATCTGGCCATTGTCAGTAGGAACACATATCTTTTGCTGCAGAGGTCATCTAGATTCAATACCTCACAATCATTTGTTTCTGTTTTTAATCCTTATAAACGTGTAATGATTAACTCTGTTTTCATGGACTTCAGGAAATCAATTTCAACTCTCTTTATCTGCATCCAAAAATGAAGGATGTGCCCTTAACCAAGGTAGACATATGTCATCTTTGGAAGCCGTATTAGCACCAGACACCTCCACACTGTCACATTCTTGAGCCTGGGAAAATGGGAGGGGGGAATTTCTTGGAGTGTATCTGGTTAGACATAATAGCATTCTTCTTCTAAGTCAAGGTCATGTTGTTTCTGCACTTGGTTGAGAAGACGTCTCAAAATGGGACGGCTGGTGATTGGGACATGTGATGGAATGAGGGGTGCAGGGGGTGGATTTGTAATTTTTTATAGAATAGAATAGAATACTTTTATTGGCCAAGTGTGATTGGACACACAAGAAATTTGTCTTGGTGTAAATACTCCCAGTATACATAAAGAAAAGATACATTCCTTAAGAATCAAGAATCATAACGTACAACACTTAATGATAGTCATAGGGTACAATCAACAATCAAATCATACTAGGAAACAGTCAATATAAATCGTAAGGATACAAGTGACAAAGTTACAGTGGAAGGGGATGGGTGATAAGGAGTGATGAGAAGATTAACAGTAATAGTAGTGCACACTTTGTAAATAGTTGAACAGTGCTGAGGGAATTATTTGTTTACCAGAGTGATGGCTTTCAGGAAAAAACTCTCCTGTGTCTAGTTGTTCAGGTGTGCAGTGTTCTATAGAGTCGTTTTGAGGGAAGGAGTTGAAACAGTTTATGTCCGGGATGTGAGGGGTCTGTAAATAGTTTCACAGCCCTCTTTTTGACTCGTGCAGTATACAGGTCCTCCATGGAAGGCAGGTGGGTAGTCATTGTTTTTTTACTTATTGATGGGAAACTTTCAGATTCATGATTTCCCAGATGTGCCAGTTTACTACTCTAATAAAAGGAGCCTTCGAGAAGATGTCTGTCTCAGAGTTATTGGTTGGAGTTGAGGTTTTCTGGAACATATTCTTTTCTCTTGAAAATATGTACCACAGCCCTCATAATTGTGGTTCAAATATCTGGAAGTCACCAGTTTTGTATTTTCATCCCAGAGATTCAGAACTGTTTATTTGTAGATAGACCTTTTTTCCAGATTCTCCATCTTCTGCACCATAGTTTCTCAACTTGGGGCACTAGAAGAAGTGTGGACTTCAAGGTCCAGAAATCCTTAGCCATCATAGTTGGCTGGGGAATTCTAGGAGTTGAAATCCACACATCTTCACATCTTGAGAAAGACAAGTCTACATCTTTCCCTGGAACTCACACCCTTACAAAACCTGAGGTTTTATTCTCCTAACCAAAAAACATCACTGCAAAAGCTTCCAGCAGATTGTTAGAAAAAATAAATACTTTGCTTCACTTGGAGGCTGTAATATCACAAATCTATAAATCCAGGGGTTGTTATCCCAAGTGATTTGTCAGGAATGTTGAATGCCAACACATGGAATATTTATTTTCTATTTTCTTTATTTTCCCCCCCTTTCACTGCAACCTCTAATGAAGACAGGCATTCAAATGAAGCAGTTGTTCATGACTTTAATAAATCTGGGACTCTCTAAATCTTCTTATTTTGGATGAAAAGATTTGATGTCAAACAAATGCACTGAAGGGGGGGGGGGGAGAAGGCTTTTAAAAATAGTCAATGAGAGTCCTGTGCTTGCAGTGAAATGAATGTGGATTTCTTTTAAAGCTGTTTTTAATAGTGGGAATTATGGAAGATTGGTGCGTACCATTTATTAGACAGAACTGCAGTCTGGCTGGTGCTCACAGTAATAGCATTCAGGCAGATATTCTGGCAATAACCTTTATAATGTGCTGGTCTTTGAACACATTAATCTGGCACTTGACGTATACAAGTAGTCCTCAACTTACAACAGTTTGTTTAATGACTGTTCAAAGTTACAACGTCACTGATGAAATTGACTTCTGACCATTTTTTCCACACTTATGACCATTGCAGTGTCCCTATGGTCATGTGATCCAAATTCAGATGCTTGGCAGCTCTCATATTTATGACCATTGTGGTGTTCTGGGAACACGTGATCACCTTCTGCAAACTTTTGATGAGCAAAGTCTAAAGAAAAGAAGAATTACGGGTACAATGATAACAGTATTCCAGTATTTGAGGGGCTGCCACAAAGAAGAGGGGGGTCAAATTATTCTCCAAAGCACCAGAGGGCAGGACAAGAAACAATGGTTGGAAACTGATCAAAGAGAGAAGCAACCTGGAATTAAGGAGAAACTTTCTAACAGTGAGGACAATTAACCAGTGGGATGGCTTGCCTCCAGAAATTGTGGGTGCACATTGGAGGTTTTTAAGAAGAGACTGGACAGCCACTTGTCTGAAATGATATAGGTTCTCCTGCTTGAGAAAGGGGGCTGGACCAAAAAAACCTCCAAGGTCCCTTTCAGCTTCTATTCTATTCTATTCTATTCTATTCTACTCTATTCTATTCTATTCTGTTCTTCTTCTTCTTCTTCTTCTTCTTCTTCTTCTTCTTCTTCTTCTT
>NW_020769350.1:4934673-4946733 GCF_900518735.1 Pseudonaja textilis | reverse complement strand
CCTCTTGCTGATTGGCCCAAAGTCTCCCAGCCAGCTTTCATGCCTAAGATGGGACTAGAACTCCCAGTCTCCTGGTGATTGACCCAAAGTCTCCCAGCCAGCTTTCATGCCTAAGGCGAGACTAGAACTCTCAAGTCTCCTGCCAATTGGCCCAAAGTCACCTAGTCAGCTTCCATTTCTAAGGCAGGACTAGAACTCACTGTCTCCTGGCAAAAGTTTTCCTAGGAAACCTGTTAAACAGCACATTGTCATGCTTTTGAGCATCTTTCTTGTTCTCCCTCTCCTTCTTCTGACTTTGGACATCTTAACTTCGGAAAGCTTCAACATTCCAAGTCCAGTGATCAATCTACCTCTGCTCTGAAGGCTGTAGGATCACAACCCACGGTTTTTATAGAAATCTTGATCCACTTCCTCAGGCGAGGGCCAAGCTCTTTGTTAATCCGCCAAATGCTACCCTGTTCCCGGCAACGAATAACTTGCTAATGTTTGTGGCATTCTTGGCAAATGAATGGGTTCTAATTGGCATTATCCATAGCTACCCTGAAACAGTTTGAAAGTGCTCAGGAGGTTAAATGGGTTCGTGTGGAAACTGGCTGGCTTGGCAAGCCTCCATCCTTTATTTATTCATTTGCTTACAACTGTATTGATTTTTAAAATGAAAAACATAAGCAAAAGACATAACCAACACTGTATTACTTTAGAAATGTCCATTAATAATAGGTGTATTGACAAAACTGACAAGGAGAATTTTTTAAAAAAACAGCTGGGCCATTCAATTGTTCTCATAGAGAGTTTGCAAAACTGAAAAGTAGGCATACTCCTGGACATCCCTTAGATTTAAAGATTACCTGTATCATCCCAGAGGCTCATCACTTAAATAAAAGTGATATTAGACCTTCAAAGAATATCTTTTTCAGATCTCAAAAAGCTGGTCTAATGATTCGCCCAGATCTGCCTTTCAAGTATCTGGAAAGTGGCTATTAATTTTGTTTTTATGGTTTCCTTCATCAGGCTAGATTTACTGTATTCTCCCTACATCTTACTGGCACTACTGGGAGAGAATTGAACAACACCAGTTGGCACAATTTTTTTCTGCTGGTTGGAGAACATGTTCAGGAACGATGTGGCTTTGAATCCTCTAAACCCCCAAAACCTTCTTTGAAGACTGAAGAGCAGCCAGGCTGGCAGAAATTTTTATTGCTTGCAATCAGGAGATTTGCAAGGGGAAATATCTTTCCCAGCTGCTTTCTTCTGTCTCTGATTGAAGAAAGGAAAAGAGGAGATATTTTGCATCTTGGATGCTCCTCGGAGAATCTCAGGATTATATCCGTAGAGCAGAACTCATAAATCAAGTGAGACTTTTTTTTTTAGTTTCCAGCTCTTCTCAAAACTTTTACTTGGTAACATGGTGATGATTTGAAAACAGGAAAACACAGAAGTCTCACATCTTGTCATAGAAAATGAGGAATCATGGCAGCAGAAGAAACCATTATTTTTAATTGAAAAAAAAAAGTCCCCCAAAGAAAAAATTCAAAAAGTTCTTTTAAAGAGACACTACTATAGTTGGATGCAAAAATCAAAAACAAGAATAAGCCTTTATCAACATACTATTAAAACTCTCACTGACATGACCTTTATCTGAGCAAAATGGCACATCATAGGACAATAATTTTCCAACCAAGGTATCTCAAATAGGCTGACTTACAAAAGGTGTCCAAAATCTGGGACTTATGACTCCCGAGGGCATGAAATTTGGGAAAGTTGCAGCTGCTTTAGTGATACTGGCTGCTGCTGCGCTGCTGGGTTCCTGTTGCGGTCATGCGGTCTTCATTTTTAAAGTTCTGTAACAGTTTCCCAGGCAGTCTCGCAATCCCTTGCTTTCTGCCCCACCCAGCAGCAGCAATTACTAGGAAGGAAAGAAGAAAGGAAGATTTCTGAGGCTCCCTACCACTTCTCACGAGGAAATTCAATGGGGAAGTTGTCAGGAAGTTGGAAGTCACTCCAATGGGGGAGCTGGCAGGAAAACAGAAGATACTCCAATTCCCATTTCATTTTTGCCCACCCATGGTCATTCTATTTCTCTGTTTAGATAAGCAAATATCTCTAAAATGATGACGCAATGGGACGTGGGTTATCTAATTGTGATAAAAAAAAATCAGCCAACCCCGGAAGAAAACAAGTAAAATGAATACAATACATTCAGTCTACAAAATTAATTTTTGGTCTGTAAACAGCCAGATAACGACTATGGGGCAACAATTTCTTCAGTCAAACTGTGCATGTTGTGGGTGCTAGTTGACTCTCCACCCCATTGATGGATTTCTTTTTAGCTCAATGAAAAGTACCAATTGCGATTTTTTTTCTCTACCAGACTAAACGTCATTTACCCAGACTATCTACTGTTCTCTTCCCTGTTCCATATTTAGCAACATTGATTTGTCAGCAAGATAATATTAAGAAGACAACAAGACTATTTCTGTTTATAACAACATCCTCTATGTCTCTGATTAGCTAAATGGAACACTTCTCTTCCATTTCTTTTCTTGAATCTGAACCAAGTGTAGTACATCAGCCAAGGCAAATAATAATGTTTCTTTTCCTCCTCCTCCTCCTCCTCCTCCTCCTCCTCCTCCTCCTCCTCCTCCTCCTCCACATTGTTAACATTAATTCTTGAAATATATTTAGCCTTGTAAAAGAAATGACCTAAAACAAGAAATGTTTTTTTTTAAGGGAAGGAAGAATTTGATGTCATTCTTCAACATCACATCTGGAAATAGGTTTGAATCTCCAGCTTCCCCAGGCTTTCTCAACAGTATCTTGATAGTAAATTAAGATGTCAGCGCCCCTTTCCCCCCAAAACAACACCACTCTCCTCCACAAGTCTTTGAAGAAACAAGAAACAAAACTGCGGTCTAACAAATTACAGTTTCTCTTTAGACTTGGAAAACATTATTGACTGGTTATATGGTGGTCATTCTCTGTTCTCTCTTCTTTTATAGACATAGAATAACTGATTTAACAAAATAGCAGAATATTGGTAGAGTTGGAAGGGACATCGGAGGTCTTCTAGTCCAACCCCCTGCTCATGCAGGAGACTCTATATCATTTTAGACCCATGTTGCTGAACCTATGCCACGGGTGCCGGAAGTGGCATTCAGAGCCATTTCCCCTGGCATGCAAGAGGTCGCCTGGAAGAACCCCACTGCGCATGCATGTGTGCACCATCGCCTGACAGCTGATTGTCAGGTATCTGGTGCTCATGTGCTAATTCCTTGTGGAAGTTCATCGCACATGTTTTGGTCACCACATTATAAAAAAGGTGTTGAAACTCTAGAAAAAGTGCAGAGAAGAGCAACCAGGATGATTAGGGGACTGGAGATATATGAAGAACAGTTACAGGAACTGGCATGGCTAGTTTAGTGGAGAGAAGGAATAGGGGAGACAGGATAGCAGTCTTCCAATATTTGAGGGGCTGCCACAGAGAGGAAGAAGTCAAGCTATTTTCTAAAGTGCCTGCAGGCCAGACAAGGAATAATGGGTGGAAATTGAACAAGGAGAGATTTAACCTGGAAATAAGGAGAAACTTTCTGACAGGGAGAATAATCAACCAACAGAACAGCTTTTGCCTTCAGAAGTTGTGTGAGATTCATCCCTGTAGGTTTTCAAGAAGAGATTGGACTCCCATCTGTCAGAAATGGTGTAGGGTCTCCAGCTTGGGCAGAGGGTTGGATTAGATGACCTACAAGATCACTTCCAACTCTGATTATCTGTTATCTGTTATGTAATTTTCATTGGAAATTTTCTTCAAAGTCCATCTTCAACCATTTCCTCAAAGTTAACAAAACCAGCAAGACTTTTGCAGCTGTTGCTGTTTTTTTGAGGTTGCTACAAGAAAATGCAGCACCTTAATGTTTTTGATGGCATATCAGCAAGCTCTGAAGTCATTCTTGGAGTAAGCATCAATGAGAACATTGACTAATTCCATGATTAATACTCAATCTAGGTTCCCTACAGACTGTTTATTTCAGCATCTATCAGAATTATACAAGTCTTTTTCAAAGCATCATTCATGCATGAAGTGCTCGAGACTTTAAAAGAAATACAGATGACATTAGTCAAACCACAAACCTGTGGTCCCCAGATACTAATGTCACGGAGAGTCATAATTCTCTGCTTGTTTTCATACAAAGCTCTGTTGATTCATAATACTTGCTTCTAATACAAGGTGAGCATTACAACTTTACACCTCCAATATGCATCTATTGTAACACACTATTTCTTTCTTAGATTGTTTCATCAATGGCATTTAGGTACAAGTAGATCCGTTCCCTTACCTGATTATAGCAGTGGGAGGTAACCAATTTTCTCTTTCAGACTCCTTTGTTCCTGGTTTTGTGAGCCATTACCGCATTATAAGGGCCCCAGTAAATATAATTTCCAAGGACATTCAACTTCTATCAAATCCCTAGAGAAAAATTTGCCATTCTCCGGATTCCTAACACTGAAGAATTGAAAAAGTAGGAACTCATACGAAAAGGAAGATGGAGAAAGATACAAGCGGTCCAATACAAGTGACTACAATTGAGCCCCAAAATTTCTGTTGCTAAGTGAAACATCTTTTAAGTGAATTTTGCCCCATTTTACATCATGACAGTGGTTATGTTAGAAACGTGGTTGTTAAGTGCTCTCTGTGGGTTTTTTCTTTCTTTCAACATTTCATTTCCCGGTTAGGTAACATCATCAGAACTAGGAGTGAGTGGGATTTGCTCTCTGTTTATATACAAGTGGCTTGCTTTGTCAGTTTTGGTGGGAATAATCTTGGTGGTTCAACAATACCCCAATCACCCGGCTGAGAAAAACAAGCTAACATTAAACTACAGCCTAATCAAGGAATGACAAAGAACACTCTCACCAGCACTGACAGGGCAAGCCATTAGTATACAACCAAAGAACACCCCTCCTCCCTTCTATCACTGATAATGTTACCTAGTTGGGTAATGAAATGTCTGCAAGTAAACCACCAAGCTCAGAAGGTACCAAGGATCCCACAGTTCAACCCTGAGCTACAAATATTGTCTTCTATCGTTGAATCATAACTGTTTGGTGGACTATATCCAAACTAATCTCTTCTCTTCTCTACCCATTTTCCATTTTAGTTTTTTCTTCCTCTTCTTCACTATCCTGTTTCAACTCCCTCCTCCAAGCTGATCCTTAAAACTTTCAATTGTTATCTGCTTAACCGTTCTCCTTTCTTAGCCTGCAACTGATTTTCTACACATGGGTGATGTTTTCTGGTTTTGATTCTTCTAGCTACTATACTTTCCTCCTCCCATTTCCACTTCTTGGGGTAGCCTTCATGTTGACATTTCCCCTTTCTGGGTTATGATTTCTTCTAGGCCCTTCAAGGAGCAGTAGGCACCATGCCAGGAGGAAGATGACCTTATCAGTGAAAAAAAAAATTACAGAAGTGGTTCACTGTTTCATGGCTAGATAATTCTCCAGCAATGAAGAGGAAAAAAAACAAAACCCCACTGTGAAATCTGGGAAACCCAGCATCCAATCTTTTTATGGATTAAGAGCGATGAGAACATATTTAAGTATCTCAATTCCATCTGTTTTCAGTTTGTTTCTCAGCCCAGTTCTCGTACAGATTTTAGTGGCGTGCAGAAAAAAAGAGAGAGAGAGATCTTCCTGCATTCTGTTTACTTAGTCTGATAAAAGCAGAGTTGCTTCTGAAATTTTTATCTAAGGATATTAGGGGATCAAATCAGGGGTGGGGTGCTACCAGTTCACCCTGATTCGGGTGAACCCATAGCTAATTTTCTTCCTCTCAGGAATCCTCACACGGCCCGTTTTGGATGCAAGGTGTGTATGGAGGCTCAGGGAGGACAAAAAATGGCCTCCCGGAAGTTTGGGAAGGCCGGAAATGGGCCCCGTTTCTGGCTTCCAGAGAGCCTCCAGAGCCTGGGGGAGGCTGTTTTCACCCTCCCGGAGGCTCAAGAAAAGCCTCCGGGGCCTGGGGAGGGTGAAAAACGGGCATCCTGGAAGTTTGAGAAGGCCAGAAATGGGCCCATTTCCAGCCTCTGGAGAGCCCCCAGAGCTTGGGGAAGCTGTTTTCACCCTCCCAGAGGCTCAATGAAAGCTTCCGAAGCCCAGAGAGGGCAAAAAACAGCTCCCTCGCTGTGGTGCAGGAGGTTGACTAGGCCATGGCCATCATGGCGACGCCCACCAAGCAACCAGGCAGTGAACCGGCTGCTAAAATTTTTGAAGCCCACCCTTGGATAAAATGCACGTCAATCTTGTTCGTAAAATATGGGGCTCTTAAATCCACTCCGTTATTGTTTTAAGGCAGCCGAGGGGTGGACTTGAATGAGACCAACGCAAGAGAGATGCACAAAGCACATCACTGAGATGGGTGCAGTTAGTTTGTTGTAGGAGGGAGACAATTCGCTCTGCCTCATTGTGGCACTTCACGTCACTCTACGGCAGATAATAGAAGCCTCTTCAAGGTATTGGAGTTGCCAGATGAGGTCTTGGAGTGACACGAAGAGAAACAATGCAATCCCCCTCCATTTTGACATGTGGAGAGGTTGTGAAGTGCTCTGAAGCACTATCAACTCAAAGCACACTTTTAATGCTTTGCAAAGCCTTAATTGCATATCTGTCTTTCTGTTTTGTTGGCCATTCAGGCTTCCACGTGATGTCACAATGTATTTATTTATTTGCATCCCACCTTTATTGTTTTTACTAATAATTCAAAAGGGAAAACATATCCAACACATTTCTCCTCCTCCTGTTTTCTCCAGAACAACAACTTGATGAAGTGAGTTGAGCTGAGACAGAGAGAATGATGCAAAGTCACTAGCTGGCTTTCATGCCTAAGCATGAACTAGAACTCACAATCTCCTAGTGAATGGCCCAAAGTCACCCAGTCAGCTTTCATGCCTAAGGATGGACTAGAACTCACAGTCTCCTGGTGATTGGCCCAAAGTCACCCAGCTGGCTGTCATATCTCAGGCAGGACTAGAACTCACCATCTCCTGGTGATTGGTTCAAAATAATACAATCAGCTTTTGTATTTAAAGCGGGATTACAATTCAATCTCCCACTTTCTAGCCTTAACCGCTAGACCAAACTGGCTGAAACGAGGTTGAGTGGTTTGAATAAAGGTCCTTTATGGATGGGAAAATGCACAGCTATGCTATCCTTGGGAGATGGTAATGGCACATGTGCTGCCATTGCTGCTATATATACCAGTGACATCCATGTAGATATGCTACCTTTAAAGATATCTGATTTAGAGGCTCTTGAAGGATACTCATTTTTGTTAGTGATGGGATTTTTTTTTTCTGCAAGAAACTAGCAGTTGCTACATTGATTAATTGCTCTGGTTTTAGCCAGATCAGTTGGTCTCTTTCTGATTTGTGTGTGTATGTGTGTGTGTGCGTGCATGTGTGTGTGTCTGTGTGTTTGGCGACAGGGGTGGGAGGAGAGAGAGAGAGAGAGAGAGACAGAGAGACACAGAGAAGAGAAAAGAGAGAAACAGTGTGTGAATATGCATCAATATAGCCAGATGCTAGTCCAAGCATAGATTGTATGCATCCAAGAGGCATTTCTAAGAACAGAAAATTAGAATAGAATATAGAGTAGAATAGAATAGAATAGAACAGAACATTTGTCCAAGTGTGATTAGACACACAAGGAATTTAGTCGTGAATATTATTTAAAATCACTTTAAGTTTCATTAAGCACTCTAACCTTTCTTCACAAGCCAGGTAATATCTGTTTCATGTAACTGTCTTGGGGATTAACAAGAGTTTGGTGTTTGGAATGAACAAATAGATTCATTTCCAATCTGTATTATTGCATATTCACTTGTAAATCAACAGTATTCTGTTTCTGCTGGAATCTGTGGGTGGATTGATGATTATAATATCTATAAACAGACACCCCCATACACATATTCATATTTTCTCTCTCTCTCTCTCTCTCTCTCTCTCTCTCTCTCTCACGCGCACACACACACACACACACACATACACACAGAGAGAGAGAGAGAGAGAGAGAGCAATAGTACGTGGGAATGACTTTGGAAGACATTTCCTGGCCCATATTTCTGTATGGGGTATGAGATTTTGATGTCCTTGCATAAGATAAGAACACCGAAATTTCATCAGATTTGTAGATTGTATTTGTGTGAGTGTCAGTTTTTTTAAGCAGAGCAAGCCTGACACTCATACACAAACCTCACAATCTTGTGAGGGGTTCTAGGATGGCAGGAAACCTTGTGAGTACCCTGGATTCTTCTCAGGAAATCACCACCCATTTTATTGTACTACTACTATTACTAGTACTACTACTACTACTAGTATGAGTATCAGTCTTCCATAGTAAATCAGGCTCTGTCTGATCTACTTGAAAAAGCTGACACTCACTATTCTAGTAGTAGTAATACTACTACTACTAGTAGTACAGTAGTAATAGTAGTATAGAAGTAGTTATAATTTGTTTATGCACATCTTCGTGGAAAATTGCAGGATGGGGGTTGGTGCCACAAAGCATGGTTGACCTTAAATTATTTGAGATTTGTTGATTTATGCCTTGTGATGTTATGTGAACAGCCAAAAGATCTTGATTAAATTAACTATAGACTTAATACCATGTAAGAAGCTATCTCAGAATGCTATCCTTCACAATATTTCAAGAAATGCTAGGATGCACATCTTTGAATTGCCACCACATAACTGGGGTCATCACAACACATCCACAACATATTGGCCTTGTTAGAAGAAATAAGAGAATGTACCTGATATAAATAAGTTTAATTCATTCATCGTTTATATTTCTTAGAAGACACTTTTGATCCAGGAAGCTATCCATGCCCGTGTTTTGTTTTGTAGTGGAACTAGATCTGGAAACTAGACAAGGAAAAAAGAACAACTTAAGTAACACTTATCCTTTTTTTCCTTTTTTAAAAAAGACAGCTTGTGTTATGAGGGTTACAACTATCCATGTTGCATTGATTGGCATTGGGAAAAAAGGAGCATGAAATATATTCAGCTGAGTTGATTTGCAATAAAATTATTAGAGTGGAATGGGCGGAGTTCACCACCAGCTTTTTTTTTTTTAAAAGAAGTGTCAAATTAAAATCACAGCAGCTAACAAGCATCCTGCCCACCACAGGTCTGAATAATCGTCCTTTTTGGCTTCTGAATCTTGCAAAATTATTTTGCAAGTAATAAAAACATGTGTGCGAACTGACACATGAGTCAGCAGCATGACTCTGCTTTTTGGTCAAATGATAACTGAGAAATCCAATCAGGCTTCCCCGGTGTAGACTCTTGTGATGAGAACAAAGCTATGCGTCGTTTGCACTTCATTCGCACCAAAAAAATAATGCCTGGAGCTGAGGATGGATGGGAAAGCAAATTAGAGTAATCAGAAGGGAGGGGACAACCCAGAATTTTGATAGGTGGAGATGACAACGAGAGAAAGCAATGAGGTTGATGCAAGGGATTGAGGCAACTCGTTTCCACCCTTCTTGGTTTTGTTTTTTTTTCTTCTTCTTCCCACAAGGTTCCTAATAGGTTCCTGTTCTTGTGATTCTCACTCTGACACCCAAATTAGATGAGAAAGGGAAAGTCACAAATCACTCTTTGGCGTGCTGTTCACATGAACTGGGGGACGAGGAGTGAGGGAAGCCCTTGGCTGCTTGCCTTTGGTTTGCAGAACATCAGAATTCCGCTTGCAAAACTCACTGTGGAAATAGAGCCAGTTTGGTCTAGCAGTTAATTTATCAGGATAAAAACCAGGAGACAGGGAGTTCTAGTCCTGTCTTAAGCAGGAAAGCTGACTGGATGACTTTGGGCCAATCACCAGGTACTTTGAGTACTATTCCTGCCTGAGGCATGAAAGCTGGTGTGACTTTGGGCCAATCACCAGGAGACAGGGAGTTCTAGTCCCACCTTAGACATGAAAGCCAACTGGGTGATTTTGGTTCAATCACCAGGAGACAGGGAGTTCTAGTCCTGCCTTGGGCATGAAAGCCGACTGGGTGACTTTGGGCCAATCACCAGGCAACAGGGAGTTCTAGTCCCACCTTAGGCATGGAAGCTGACTGGGTGACTTTGGGCCAATCATCAGGTATTTTGAGTTCTAGTCCAGCCTTGGGCATGAAAGCCGACTGGGTGACTTTGGGACAATCACTAGGAGACAGGGAGTTCTAGTCCCACCTTAGACATGAAAGCCAACTGGGTGATTTTGGTTCAATCACCAGGAGACAGGGATTTTTAGTTCTGCCTGAGCCATGAAAGCTGGCTGGGAGACTTTGTACCAGTCACTTTCTCTCAGCCTAAACTATTGTGCATGGTTGTCATGTGAAAAAATAGAACTAAGTACAGTATGTTCACTGCCTTGAGTTATTTATGAAAATAATAAAGCAGAATATAAATAAAGTAAAGTAAAAGAAAAAAAAAGATCAGCAGAGATTTTCCAAACTATAGACTGGAGAAGACAAGCAAGAGTCCCACAGTCGACGGAAGAAAAGATGGACCCATATATATCAGGTGGAGATTTACCTGGCAGATGATTTTCACATTCAGGGGAAAAAAAAATGCTTTCCAGATGCAGTGACACATGACGTTTAGAGGTTGACATGCTTGAATGCTTCCTATATATTAAAAAGAAAACAATGGAATCTGCTGGAAAGGAAGACGCGAGGAAAGCGGTTAACCTTAACCTCTTAAAAGGAAGCCTAGATATAAAAAAAAATTAAGAACAGAAAAACATCCTCAGTAAATCCTGTTTCTCCCCTTCCCAATCTAGGATGGCTAACTGAGCTGAAGCCAACGCTGAGCATTCCTCTCGCCCCTCCAATAAAAGTGTGCAGATGACACTTTTATATATATGAGTATGCAGATTATACAGTACGTATATACAAGAGGACGTATTTCAAGAGGGGGAAGAAAGGGGATAGAAGTGCCAGGATAGAAGTGGAAAAAAAAGGGAAATCAAGAAAGAAGAACTTATATTTATTGAATGAATAACTACTAATTAAAATTAATTGCCTGTAAAATAAGTACCCCATTTATAACATTAATTGATCCCTCATTTACATATCCCGACCATTCTCTCTTGCTCAGAAACCACTTTTTTGAATTATTTCCTCTCTCTCTCTCTCTCTCCTGCTCTCTCTCTCTCCCCTACTCTCTCTCTGTCTTTCTCCCCCCTCTCTTTCTCTCTCACACACACACTGAGAAGCAAAGGAAGGAGAAATAGAGGAGAGCTATTCAATAATTGATTTATACTTCTGAACAAAGGTGAATAGATGTGTCCCAGGATAACGTTGCAGGATCCAATCTGGGTTAGTCACCGGGACCAGACGTTCTGAGTTTTTGGACTCATGCTGGAACTGGACCTGAACTCATTGGTAGCCTCACACTGCAACGAACAGGGACAAACATTCAATTTCGCAGCTACTAGGATTGTTGGATGAGCAGGCACAAAAACAGCCAGGGAAGCTGGGAAACAGGCCCCCCATCAATCAATAGGAGGACCGATCAAGTACTTAGAAGCAGGGGTGGGCTTCAAAAATTTTAGCAACCTTTGTCCCACCCTTGCCCTGTACTTCTTATCTTATACTTTACTGTATAAGTTAACTGATCCTAATTGATCAAAATACAGTATTTTGATCGTGTGAGCATGGGAATGCTTTGACAGTTGCAAGTTGTGAAGACTGTTCATCACTCACTATTTTCAGTGCTGTTGTAACTTGGAATGGTTGTTAAATGTTAAATGACATTATAGCAGTGTTCCAATATCTCAGGGGCTGCCCCAATTTAGAACTATCAATCAGTGGAACAATTTGCCTCCAGAAGTTGTGAACACTCCAACACTGGAAGTTTTTAAAAAGATGTTGGACAACCATTTGTCTGAAGTGGTGTAGGGTTTCCTGCCTAAGCAGGGGTTGGACTAGAAGACCTCCAAGTTCCCTTCCAACTCTGTTATTCTATTCTATTCTATTCTATTCTATTCTATTCTATTCTATTCTATTCTATTCTA
>NW_020769350.1:4890385-4919948 GCF_900518735.1 Pseudonaja textilis | reverse complement strand
ATACATACATACATACATACATACATATATATATATATATATATATATAAACAATGCTGAAAGAAAATGTATAAAAAGCCATATAGAGGTAGATGACAGACAGATAGTCAGTCAGTCAGACAGACAGACAGACGGATAGTTGATAAAAAGATAGATAGATAATATAGATGATAAAGAGATAGAGATAGAGATAACGAGATAATGAGATAAACAGATAAAGATAGATACTGTAGATATATAGATAATAGATGATAGAGATAGAGAGATAGATATGACAGATATGAGATAGATATGAGAGAGAGAGAGAGTTAGATGATAACGAGATAGATAAAATAAATACTGTAGATAGATAATAAGATAGATAGATAGATGATAAAAAGATAAATAGATAGGATAGATAGATAGATAGATAGATAGATAGATAGATAGATAGATAGATAGATAGATAGATAAGATAGTTTTTTTAAGGAAGGATACATTTGACACCAATACATTTGGGGTGAACTTGTATCTTGTTAAAATAGCTCATACTTCTACATCCTTTCAAGTGTTTGAAAAGTGGATCTTATCAGAGGTGTGATGTTGCATGAATGTGGATTAGGAAATACAGTGGGTTATTTATGCATCATTACACCATACAGTTTCTGTTTGAAGGTCAGGTTTCTGAATGGGTTTGTGTTAGCTCCTTGCATTCATTAACATTATTGTGCATATAAAAACCTTTACGAAAACAAAAGCATGCTGCTTTTAGATAAGACCCATCCTAGGTTTATTTATTCTCTATTGGTCTAAGAGATCTTGTTGCCTCATCCTGCTACACTAAGGGACTCCAGGATATTAAAGCACAAGATCATGCTTTGGTTCCTATTTTTAGAAAATTGATATGTTCTTCATAAACCCAATCAGGGGTTTTGATTTAAAAAAATACGAAGGTAGTGTACATTTTTAAAAAAGCTAGTCCATTCATGTAGAAGACTTCGAGTGCTTAACTCCTCTCCAAAACTGGAAGTGAATCCCTGCAAATCCATTCAGGCTTGTGGCACAGGTTCCTGGAAACTCATTTTAACTTTGACACTGAAAACACAATTGTAGACTCTGAACGAACTCATATGTGCCCTGCGTTTTAATTATAGATGCATGCTATTTGTATCTGCCACCGTTTTGACGAATGCTTAGATTTTAATCTATATATATATAAAAGTGAAATGCCACTCAGCATCATCACAAAATCTCCACAATCGTAAAGCCCACAAACTTGAAATTTGGTACGTATGTTCCTCTTGGCTTCTAGGTGCTCAGTAAGGAAGGATTTTTTGAAATGACCAGTAATGAATTAGCATTTCATATATTATTTTTAACACGCTCTGATGCTAAGGAGTTCTACTCCCCCTCCAAAATGCATGTTCCAAATGCAAAGCACAAGCAGAGGAGTTTCAGTTTCAATTTTAGTTTCACTGTAGCAACCAGCTTTAGTACAGTGGCTCCTTGCTGTCTCCTTGCTCACACAGCAAATACTGTTTCAGTTTCCAAATAGCCCTCAACTCTCTCACTCACTGATAGGATGCTAGCCAGAGGAATACCAATGGATGCTGGCAGGCAGAGGCACATTTTTTAAAAAAAATTCCTCCCCCAAAACTAAACGAAGCATGGAAATAGAGCTACTAAAACATACAAGTCAATCCAAAAAACTCACATCCTTTTTATCTCTGCTCTAATTCATCGGCTACAATTGGGATGCTGCTCCCAAATTCTTTAGATGCATATATTAGGCTAACTCCATCTCCATTTGTTGAAGAAGTCTAGGTTCATATATCATCTGAAGCTGTATCCAGGCAAGCAGAAGTTATAGAATTCATGTAGCCTTGCTCCTTTTTAAGAGTGAGAATACAACTCAGAGATGACGTTTGGCCCTTGGCTGCAAAACAATGAGCGTAACCATACTTTGTGGTATGGGTTTATAAATCACCATGTCGGGATTCACACAACAGTCTAGGTCAAAGCCAAATATGGCTCAGGCTGACATGTTTGCAAAGCCAGGGAGTCTGCTGAAGAGCTCAGTCAGTCTTGACAAAGTGGTTTGCATGAAACAACGATCCTTAGAAGCCTGAAACGCAATTGGTAATAATCTTAGCTTTGCCAATGATCCTGAAATTTGAAGATTATCCTCACTTTCCATGGTTTTGTGCACTTCTGTCTGTCATGGCTGTGAGGCTGTGAGGCCCCAAAGCTGCATATTGTCATTGTCACCTATGTAGCACCACTGAGGGAGGACATGTAACTCAAAGGATGCTATGGGTGCAAGCAGCTACTGTCACCTGATATTGGTCTGGTTGAAATTGAACAGAATTAGGTGTGATACTGGAAGAAGTGGGCCTGGCCTGTATCAGTGGAGATGGGAAAATTCCCTCTTGTTATGATTGTGGTGCTGTTATGCAAACTATCAAACACATAGTGCAAAATTGATCCCGATGTGCATTCTCTGGTTCCCTAGAAGATCTGCATGACATGGTCACCTGGATAGATGAGTTGGAAACCCAGTTATGAGGCCACTGCTATATCTGCGTAGAGGTTTTCCTTAGAATTATGGAAATTGTGTATATATGTTCACTTTTCTTCTATCATGTTCTCATCGTATGCTAAATAATAATAATAACTCTTTTTTAAATTTTATTTATTTTCAAAATACACGTGTATTTTACATTTTAGCAGTTCTGTGTCAAGCATTACAATTGTATAAATAAAATACATTTTATTTACAATTCTATTTTGTATCAAATCTTATTCCTTTTTTCTAACCATATATATATAAAACATTTCCCAAACTTCATAAAACTCTGACTCCTCTTTACCTTTTAGCTTTCTCGTAAGCCTATCCACCTCGGCACAATTAAGTGTTATATTAATTCCCATGGTTTCAGAAAATGTGTTATCTACTTTCCAGTTTGGGGCATAGGTGATTCTCGCCGCTGTTATTACATGTTGAATAATAACTTTCTCTGGTCATATCTTATTCTTGAATGCCACTGTTTGCTATTCACTTAGGTCCAGATCTTCATTTTACAGAGTCAACAATATATTCTCCAGATGTGTAGATGTTCTTTTGCTGCCTGGTAACTGGAGAGGTTGAAATCCAGCATCACTGGTGGACTCCGATTGGAGAAATCCCCATTAACACATCACATGGATTGACTGCCTCTTGCAAAACACTGAAACTCTATTTAAGTTCTTCACCTTGTGTATTCACAGCTAAGTTCATTTGATGATTGAACGGGAAAGTAATCAAAATCATACAGCAGTGCTCCCCAAACAATTTGAATGAAGGTGTGTAACGTTCTTGGAATTACTTATCTACAGTCAATAATGCCTTCGGTTTTGAATTTCTGGTCATTTTTTTTTCCTTTCTGGTTCTTTGTCTGAAGAGCTGTAGTGCTTAAGAAAACAGGGGAAGAAGAAGTCCAGAGGACCAAAAAATTACAAAAGACAGTACGGTATAATTACATAAAGATTTTCCCCCTAATGCATGTGATTGATGCATGCTTAAAGAAGAAATGACCGAAATTGTGTCAAACAATTTAGGACCTTTGACTAGGTATTTGATTTGTAGGCAACACATAGAGTCTTATTTTCCCAGTTGCAGCGTCTTGGATTTTCAAAGTGGCATTGGTAGCTCTGATTTAACACCTGCAATAGCACTTAGACTTATATACCACTCCATAGTGCTTTACAGTTCTTTCTGGGGGGGTTACAGAGTCAGCATATTGCTCCCCAACAATCTGGATCCCCATTTTACCAACCTTGGAAAGTTGGAAGACTGAGTCAACAACCTTGAGCTGGTCAGGATCGAACTGCGGGCAGTTAGCAGAATTAGCCTGCAATGCTACATTTTAACACTGTGCCACCATGATTTGATATTCCCCATTCCAGATTTTTAATTCTTCCACACCTATTTGTTCATGCAATTCATTTTGTTTCTAGTTCCAGCAACCAATGATATGGTAGATGTGGAAATATCATGGCTTGAGGAGGAACTACTGCACATTTCAGAGGAAGGACTTGAGAAAGTTATGTCAGTTTCTTTCAATAGGATTGAGTTTGCACAATATGACAGATCGGACCAAAATAGGGTTGAGTATCTTAAATTGTTTATAGATGTATTAAATTTGGACCTTGCTTTTTCACTCAAGGTGATGTGCATAATATTTTCCCTTCCAACATTTCCCTGCATTGACAAGCTAGTTGACACTAGTGAGATGGGTTGAATAGAGAAACAATGATTAGCATGAAGTCACCATATAATTTAAGGTGGACTTGAATTGGGTCTATTAACCACTATACCACTGGCTCTTACACATTGCCTGTTCTCTGAATGTCTTGTGTGAATTGTTAATGCATCGTTAAGTTTATTGGTTTGGGCATTAAATGTTATATGAGTAGATCAGTTGCGTTTGGATCATTGGCTTTAGGGTTTAAACATCTCATGTGAATCCTCCAGTGTGTAGATTTATATATCTGTAGCAATTTAATTTTACCTATCAGCTGAACATGGATTGCTAAAAACATTTAACTACAATAAATCTGGAAAGGGAAGGAAAGCTATACAAGTTGAGATACTAACTCTAGAAGAAGTTAATAGTTTTGGATGATTGGTGAATGAAGCAGAGGTGAAGAAGTATTGCTTTCTCATTCATCTCCCATTTTTAGGAGTAGATAAAATGGTAAAGCTATCCATAACCTTTCAAATTCCACCAGAAGTGATGCAAAGTCAATGCATCTTCATGGTCCTGGTGGAAATCTCTGTTACAGAAATTGCGTTTCTAGAAAATTTCTCTTTCTCCTTCTCTCCCCTTCTCTCTCCTCTTCCTCTTCCTCTTCCTCTTCCTCCTCCTCCTCCTGCTCCTGCTCCTCCTGCTCCTCCTCCTCCCCCCTTCCCCTCCTTCTCCTCCTCCCCTCCCCATTGGTGATTCTTGGAGCATTATAAATCTGCCCAGCTCCATTTCTGCTTCACAGCACCCATACTGTATGCTAATCTTTGCCAATATGCAAGTTCTAAGGAGACGCTGACCAAATTGGCTATATTAACAGGTCCTCCTAAAAGTGACACTAGTTAGCAGGTTGCATGAGAGAAAGGGGGGCTGGGAAGAAAGGGATGATTTATGCCTTATGGTTTCCGTTGATAGCCTGGGTTCTAATTGTACATTAATGCATTTTCTCTTAAAAGATGGATTTATTGGCATGCTGAGAGAAGATGCTGGTTGTTCGTTGCTAATTTTTTAAGGATTTGTCTTTGCTTTACCCAGCTTTTGCCAAGATACAGTTTTGCTAATGCCAACTGATCCACAAAAGAGGAAGACTTCCTGAAAAAAAAAGGGGGGCTTTATGGGATGAGATTTGCATATTTATAGAAAGGTTAAGTAAAGCTCAGTAAGGCAGGGCTTACATTAAAGAAGACAGAAAGGTGAATTTTACATTTGATCAGCTGCTTCTGTAGCTTGCAGGTTCTGAGAAGGCCAGAAGGGCAGCCATCACATCTTTTTAAGTCCAGGTGAAATTTCAACTTGATTTAAGAGCTTTTTATCTGGAAAATGTCAAAGAAGTCTTAGGAAGAAAGAAATAAACAAGGAGGAACAAATCAGCTTTGATCTGGTACAAACTGCTGATTCAATTTGGATCATTAATCCACTTAAATCAGTCCAGATTGATTTGGAAAATCGAGTGACTTGGATTTTCCCAATCTGACATATAGAAGCGAAGGGGCTTTTTGCATAACCCCTACCAATGCTGGATTCAAAAGATGGCATTGATTATGTATTTGTTAGCTAGATATGGACAGAGTCAGTCCCTCCATCCCATTCATGTCGGAGGTACCATTTAAGGCACTTCTGGGTGGAAAGGATTAGCTGGTGACATCACTGTTGTTTGAGGGATGCCCTTGAGGGCTCCTTTCCTGCCCCTATCAAGGAGCTGGAGTGATAACGGGAACTCACCCTGCCATGCAGTAGCACACAGGTCTCGAACGCTAATTTCCAACTCAGCATCCTAAGTAAATGCGCCACCCTGCTCCAAGACAGAGTCACTAGTTGTGGTATTTGCCAATTCAGTCTCTGCAAATCCCAAAGTCCAAGAAGCTGACTTATTAGATGAGAAGCCAAAAAAAAAAAAAAAAAGAAGAAGAACCCACAGACCATCTAAATAAACTTTCTCTGAAATTCTACATTCTCCATATCCCTCAAGGAGAAGCCAAGGGAGTTATGCCCGTTCTCAGCACATGGATGAATTCCAGATGTAGCAAACAAGGGATTACATTTACGGATCAATAGGAAGCGTTTTAGAATAATTTAGGTATCCACAAAAGGTATGAAATCCATTGGCACAAGCAGCAGCAGCTTTAAAATTGAAATGTGACTCAATGGGAGTCAACTGGAGCCAAGCAGAAAGCAATAGAAGCTATCCAGGTCAGGTGGATTTATTCCTGGGGATAAAAGTGAACACTGGCAAGGAGAGGGCCTCAGAACACACCTTTTACACGTGACAATTGACAAATTGAGTCCCCGGCTTCTGTCATTCAGATGGTAGACAGCCGAAAAGATGCTTCTGAATTCTGGAGCAACTCAGATATTCCTTGAATGACAACTTCACCCCAACATGTTGCAAAGCTTCTGGGCAAACTTACACTATCCCATTTTTGCAAGGTGCTGCCAAGCTGGCAGCTATAAAACACAGGGAGGAGAGAAAAGATCACAACCATCAGGACCAGTGGGTGGGTGTGACAATGTGTGTGTATGTGTGATAAGTGCCACTTCCTTTAGACAGAGTGCCAGTTCCAAAGCTGTCAACTCAAGTGTCTAACTATATCTTAGCAGCAGCATCTGCTTTGGAAACGAAACCCATGTTTTACATCTCCTTGGAGGAAAACCAGGCTATCGGTAAACTCGCCTGGGGCAACCTAAGAAGAACTTAGGTGTGTTTGAGGGAAGAAGGAGATGGGTTTTAAGCTTCTGACCAACATGGTGTGTTCATCGCTTTGCTCATAGGGTTTGGTCTGGTTTGGGCAATGCAAATCTTCACATTTCTTGTGTCTCTTTCTCCCACCTGTTCTACTTGAAGAGTTATGTGGGAAGAAACACCCATCTGGTTCAGTTCCAAGCCAGGAGAAAGGCACTGGAGACAAATGGAGGCTGCAGGCTGATTGGAAAGAAAGTCCATTGATTGATGAACAGAACCACCAGAGTTTGTGGTTCTGGTGCAGCTGACAAAATAGATAGCTTTTATAGCTTCTTTTGGGATTTGTATTTGAGCTTCCTGTTCCTATGCGAGAACATGTATTCTATGTCAACTCGCGAAGCATTCCTGACCTGCTGTCGAGTTGCCATAGGCAAGGGGGATGAGGAATCGAGCCTCGCAGCTGCATCGAGGAACTTGCATTTCAGTCAAAACAAAGCACATTCCAGCTGTAAAGGTCATCTTCACAGAAATCCACAGTGGCCGGAGGGAGTGACTTCTACAACTCCCAAAATTGCTTCGTTGGGGAATGTGACTGATGACACACTTTGGGGGGGAGGGGGAAACAGGGTCAGAGCAAGGCGTGAATTAAGTGAGGTGAGAGTTGGCTTCACTTGGTCCATGCCGACATGAAGCTCCTAATAAATAACTGGATTTCTTTTGAAGCTTGGCCCGAGGCTCATGATTTGGTCCTGAATTGAAGCAACCAAGCCAAACAGAAGGTTTGAGCTGAAATTCCTTCAGACTGATTCTTGGTAAGCAACTCTGATCAAGATGGGCTCCTCCAACTACAAACCAACTTGACTGATGGATGAGAGAAGAGTGGGTAATGCATACTCCTGGTTGCAGCCTTTTATATCTCAACTGGAAGGCAAAAATCACAAAACTGCATCTCACTTATTTTGGATAAATCATGCAGGGGAATTTGTGGGAGAAAGCAATTATATTTGGAAGAGTTCAGAGGTGGTATTCAGGAGGTTCTGACCAGTTCTCGAGAACCAGTAGCAGAAAATCTGGGTAGTTTGGAGAACCAGCAAATGCCACCTCTGACTGGAGATTTTACAGTCTCCTTCCCCTGCCACACCCACAAAGCCACGCCCACAGAACAATTAGTAAAAAAAATTGAATCCCACCACCGGAAGAGTTAGCGGTGGAAGGAAATCAGGCCACCAAAGACCATGATGGCTGGACACCTGTTCTGACCCAAGCCTTGTTCCAAGGAAACAAAAACCAAACAGTGATAAAAGCAAAACCTTTTTAATGCTTCTCTGTGAATTCCATTAATTCACAGTAAAATGTTATTAAAAACTAATTGTCCCAGATAAGAACAAGCCTTGCCAAAGTTGTGCAAGGCTACCAAGAACACTAGATTAAATTGCAAGGAAATAATCACAATCAAAAGTCTCCAAACACAAACCAGGATAGTCCGAACTTCCACAAGATTGAAGCGCGAGAACTTCTTTGCTTCCTGCAAAGAATCCCACCTCTGAGGGCTGGCTTTTATCCCTTAAGGGAGGGGCCATCACCTTGCAGCTTTACTCCCGAGTTGCCCATGTTGCTGCAGCTTCTCTTTCCTTCAAGCAGCCCTGCATGCACGCGCACTGGACACAGGCTCCTCGGGACCCTCTTCATCACTGCTGCCAGCCTCCACAAGCTCCGAAGGCAGCACTCCACTCCCTGGTGGTCCTGGCCCCGTCCCTGCCTCACATGCAGGCCCCTCATCTGAGTCCTCGCTCTCCGAGACCTCAGCCATCTGCACCTGCTGCCGGTGGACCACAACAACACCATCAAAGCTGACCCCAGCCAGAGTATAGAACAACTCAAAGAAGTAGTGCAAGATCAGAAAATGTGAAAAGTCTTCATCCACAGAATTGCCAAAAGTTGGACTGAACTAAATGGACATCATCATGATCATCATCTCTTCACCTTCTTTGATGTTTAAAAAAAAAGTCGCAGCTGCAAAGCCATGAAACCTTGAGGTAGTCCCTAGCTGCCATCTGGATTTCTTTGACTTGCTCCATGCATTTGTCCCTTCCAAGCACCCACAACCCTGAACAGCCTGAAGATGTCTGAGCTACAATCTTTTTCAGGAAATGAGAGATGAGTAGCTTTAGCAAAGCCTTATCTATTAAGAGTCAAGGCAGATCTCCGGAGTGTCTGCTAGGATTCAATATCTTTCAGGAACAGAAGCCTCTCTGGTTATTGGTGTCTTTGTTCCTTCAATTTGCCTCTTCCTTCTGTATATTGGAATTGTTCCCGACTCGTTCTCTGACTCTTTCACTTAGTTGCAAGTCTGCACATTCAGCCTCCAGCCTCTGCTATTTTTCCCTGCAATTTTTCTCCTTCTCTTTTCTCCCCCTCTCTAGAGGGAGAGCTGTGGATGGTTGGTTTGGTTTAATCGCCCACCTGAGCAAGACTAATGAAACTCTCAAGTGAGCTGAGCATTGGACAACTTTCAGTTGACTCTGGGGTTGGCATTTTCTTTCTTAAGTTCAGATTTGCAGGGCTCTGCCAAAACCTGGATGTCTTTCTTCTTGGCCTTGTCTAACCTTGGGAAAGCTTGTCTTTCACAAGTCCTGAATAGGAGGTGAAATTGTTTTTAGACTTTTGTTTTCAGCTAAGCATAGAAAACCTTCTGTGATCCTGTTGCACAAAGGGTGGCTCTATGTCAGTGGAATTAAAGAATGTGAGATGTGGATTTTGGACAGAACAAGAGTCCTGAGGTTTCCTTCTCTTGCCTGGTACACAACCTCTTTCCCATCTCCCTGTGTGTGTGATACTCACACACTTGCTAGCTCATAAGTCTTGCTTGTGTTCACAGTAATGTCCAACTAGAATACAAACCTGTCTCCTGTGACAACAGAAGGTTGAATGTTACATAGATGGCCGTGGAAAGAACGCAAAGAAACAACTGGTACACAATGCAGGTCTTATGTCCCACAGTTGACTTCCCCCAAGTCAGTTTAATCTGCTGCTGGAGGTTTTCCTACAATACCACATCTAGAGAGATGATGAACCAAAGCTTAGCTTAAAGCTTATAGAGTCCTGGTGGCACAGTGGTTGGAATGCAGTATTGCAGGCAAACTCTGCCCGCTGCCTGGATTTCAATCCCAATAAAGCACAAGGTTGACTCAGTCTTCTATCCTTCTGAGGTCAGTAAAACGAAGCTGAAATAAGGAGAAAATAAAAGAAAGCAATTTATTATATCATTGATTATTTCAGTTTGTAGAGGCTGCCCATCTCGACAAGGGTCTCTTGGCGGCGATGTTCAGCGAAACGCGAGGAAAACTTTTTTAACATTTCAAAAGGGAAAAGTTAGGAAGACGGTATGTGTCATGCTGGAAGATTTTAATAAAGAGCCATTGTTGAAAGATTTGGGACTTGGATATTTATTTATTTACTTGTTATATTTATATGCCCACCCATCTCACACAATGTGGCTGTGAACACAATGCTCAAAACATTCATAAAGTCATTTTTTTAAAAAAATTCAAAAGCACAAAAAGTTAATATTATTATAAACATGTGAGAAAGAACTTCAGTTTATAAACCATGAAGCTATCTAATCAAATTAACGTTCTTTTGTGACCTCCCAGGCCACAACCAAATTTTAAGGAATTTCTGGAAAGTCCTCAAATCTTTTTGCAAATTGAAAACTGTTTTGTTTTGGTAATTCAGGAATAAGTGTATAGAAACCTACCATGTTTAAGGCTCATTATATATTTCTCACAAAGCAAAAAGGCCCTCTGTGTGAATTTGGGGGAAAAATCATCTAGAGACTGTAGTATGAAGGAAACAATGCGTGTATTATCCCAGGCTATTACATCTCAGCTGGCTTTGTATAGTACCCATAAATATAAACACATTCAAATTATAAACCAATTTAGAAGATTGATCATGGGAATATGAATGGAGTCCCAAAGCACAGCCTTTCCAGTTGCATCTTCATTTCATTTTTTAAAGAGAAGAAATCATAATGTTGACATATTTATCATTTTGAGTCTGCACAATTATCTCTGAGAATTCGCTCTGTAACTCACAGATTGGGATCAGATGTTTATGGGGCATGTGCAGCCATTATTTTTCAAGCTGTAATATGAAGTTGAAGAACAATTATGGAGCATGTATCTCTTCAGATTATCATGTGAGTAGATGCTTCCTCTTATTATTATTTAAGAGAAGGAAGTATCAAGTTGATCTCTCTCTCTCTCTCTCCTTGTTGCAAAGTATTGAGAATTTGGTTTATAAATCAAAGGTTAAGAAAATGTTATTCGTTTTTTTTCCTAGTTCAGGAAACAGTACCAATAAAGGGGAATATGTGTAGATCAGGGTTCAAAAGAGTGGTTCTTGGTTCTCTCTGATCTTAGTGGCTTTCTTGCAGACATTTCATGATCCAACTAGGTAACATTATCAGTATTAGACAGGAGTGGGTTGGATCAAGTGAAAGAGGAGGAGGAGGAGGAGGAAGACTATGGGATCAGATGTTTACGGGGCATGTACAGCCATTACTTTTCAAGCTGTAATATGAAGTTGAAGAACAATTATGGAGCATGTATCTTTTCAGATTATCATGGTGAGACTTGGTGAGCTTGTTTTTTTTCTTGCATTTCCTTACCCAAACTACGTAACAAAATGATTTACTTAGTTTACCTAGTTTATCAGTTACCTAGTTTATCATTTACCGTCATCCGGGAACATGAATTTTCTGTGAATGTATTCATCACATCTTATATATTGTTGCATGTTTTGCATTAACCTGAGTTTTGAGAAGTTCCAAGAACAATGGATTGTTTAGGAAGCTCATACAATGAGTTTGCAATACTTGCTCTATTTTCAAATAAACAGGGAAAAAATAGATAACGGATTTTATTGGGCATCAATGACTCATAGCACTTTGCGACCTAGTAACGTTTTATAAAAACATGCTGTGCTTTCATGTTTTAAGATTTCTCTATGCATTGGGCCAGAAGGTTAGAGTAGCTCACCAAGTGAATTCCTTCTCCATTTCTGTCTCTAAATAATTCAATAAAAGCAGGACACTCTGCCTGGGATATTCTGCACTTCTGAAATCTGGATATTAAATAAAATAAGAATGTACATTTAGCAAGGTATGTCCCTTCAGTTGTTTCCTGGGCATTGTTTTTTTTTAAATGTTGGTTTAAAAAAAGAGGTAGCAATGGAAAACAAAGTGTTTGCCACAAAGGAAATAGAAATTTTTAAACAGTTGGGTGACATCTGGTGCCTTGATAAGATCAGTTACAGAACAACAGTGAACTTTGCAACAGCTTCTCAGTTCCAAGGCTTTCCATCCAGGTTTGAAGCCAAGCCAATTATGCAGAGAATTTTTAAAAAGTGATGTGCCAGAGACAGGAGCAGTAGTAAACTTGGAGAGAAAAATAACCAACAATGAAAAGTCAGTGGAATCGTATTGCTATGACCGCTGTTCACGGCTAGTTTTTGTTCAGTAGATGGAATTAGGGAGATATCTTACAGAATATAGAATTTATATATATAAAAACCAAGTACTACTCACTCATCATGAAATCTCCGGAACCATAAAGCCTACAAACTTGAAATTTGGCATATATGTTCCTCTTGGCTTCTAGGTGCTTGCTAAGAAAGGATTTTCCGAAATGACCATCAGATCATTGGTATATCTTATACAGTAATTAACACGCTCTGATGCTAAGGAGTTCTACTCCCCCTCCCCACCTGAAAAGGACTCTGTTCCAATTGCCTGTTGCCTCACATTCCATTACCTCAGTTCAAAATGGCAGACATTCCATTCCTTCACTTAGGAGTGGCTTGGGGCTCCTTACAATACTAAACATCAGTACCTCACCAAAATGTCTATGCCTTCCAACTATGGAACTGCTTCTGGACTCAAGGTGTTGGGAGCGATATTCCTTTATGTGTTTCAACCACCGACAACCACTGAGCCAACGGATTGTGAACTGAATTTCCCCTGCATAGCCCAATCATAAAGTTTCACTGCAAAGCATGGGTATCTAGCTAGTAGAATATAGAATTCTTTATTAGCCAAGCATGATTGGACACACAAGGAATTTGTCTCCCATGTACAGGCTTTCCGTGTACATATAGGCAACAAGTAATAAATCACGATAATAATTATAAAATGCAATCATCAAAAATTGCAAGTTGCAAACTCAGTGATAGTCATAGGATATTAAATAAAGAAACAACATAAATCATAATTGGATACTAAATAAAGGCAATCCATATAAATCGCGAGATACAAACAACAAAGTTATAGTCATAAGAAGCTAAGGAAATAACTGATAGGAAAGATTATCCCATAGGTAATAGGAAAGATGTTCAGAAGAAAGGGGCTCTGAGTCATAAATCTCATATCACTCCATCCTAGCAGGTTTCCCCATAATTAATCTCCAAGTGCTGGGATTTGCGCAACATACCAAGCCCTCAACCATGGTTTATAAATCACAATATGTTAGCTTGAAGCAGTATTCTATGCCAAAGTCATGGACTACATTAGGGATTATGAGAAAGCATGAACCCTATTTTTTGATGCGGTGACTTTGCTTATTACAGATGAGTCCAGAGCATGTTTATTAAATAAGAATATATAGCACAGTTGTCTGTCTTTCTGTCTGTCTCTTATCTCTCTCTCTCTCTCTCTCTCTCTCTCTCTCATCAATCTCTATCATCTCTATTTCTATCAATCTCACTTCCTCTCTCCCATCTCCACAATCACCTGTCTGTCTGTCTGTCTGTCTATCTATCTATCTATCTATCTATCTATCTATCTATCTATCTATCTATCTATCTATCTACCTATCTATCATCTATCTATCCCCCTTTCCCTCATTTCCTCTCTCCCATCCACTATCATCTATCTATCCATTCATCCATCTATCCACTCACCAACCCACCCATCATCCATCCATCCATCTAGCTATCATCTATCTTTCTTTCTATCTCCATCCATTCATCCATCTATCTATCTATCTATCCATCCACCCACCAACCCACCTATCGTCTGTCTATCTATCTATCTATCTATCTATCTATCATCTGTCTGTCTACCTACCTACCTACCTATCATATCATCTCTGTGGATTTTGCTTCAGTTTTGAATGGAGGGCTAGGAACTAACCTTCAAAGGTGGCTTGCTGGTCAAAATGAAATCAAAGTTAATTTACATTTTATTAAAGCTTTATTACATTATACTTTATGCAAATTAGAAATGAATTTATCTAAGCTCAATTCTCTACACACATACTTTCCTTACTTCTCTTCTGTTTCACTGAGCATTACAACATTAGGATGTGTTCTACATTTTGGGTTTAGATAGCAATCCATTGGAGATGTGCAAACTGATACAGAAATTAGAGGAAATTAAGTTTAGGTCAGGAAAAAAAATGAAACTTGTTGCCTTTCTCATCGTAAAACTTCAGAGAGTTTCTGTAAGTTTTGTTTTGACTACTCTACAGTAGAGTTTTGTATCAGAGATTGATCTTGCTAGTCATCTCATCTGGCATGCTAATTCTTTTGGGATAGAAAATGTTTTTTAAAGAAGCAACAGAGACCAAAAATGTTCTTTGAACATCAAGCAACAAAAAAGGGAAACTTATTTTGTATACCTGGTTTTATTTTTCACCCCTTTGATCAATTATGCAGTTGTGATGTTTTCTGTTCTAGAAAATCATATCTAGGGTTGTTTATTTAGTTCTGTTTGTTTTATGATCTGTGCATATGTATATATTGCTTTGTATACAGCTATCTATCTCAACTGGGGTTACCGTTTAATCTTTCCAGAGGAAGCTAACAAAGCAGAGAGAAGAAGACTTAATTCCAAGGGAAATGAAATGAAATGGAAATAAACCGAAATTGTTAACTCATTGGGTCTCAACTGCCAACTGTTCCTACTGATTCACATTATTTCCGCTTATAAGCCAAGTTTTGCTGACATGGGAAATAAACAAAACAAAACATCCTGTTGCTCCTCTTTAGATGTTGTTCTTAGGCAAAATTTCAAAGGAAGAAAAACTAGAGGATTGTCACTTTTGTCACTCACTTTTAGAAATTAAAAATTTATTCATAAAATATCAGATGTCAGGTGCAAAAAAGCAGGATTATCAATTAAGTTGCAGTATAGAAGAATTAAGCCTATACACAAGAATCTGGTCAACCCAAGTTCAATACTAAATTGGCACCAGATAAGGGTCAATAGAATTCAGGAGTGAATGGATTTGGAGCCTTTGTAGGAAAGCAATGACTCTAAGCTAGTGACATGCTTAACTCTCCCCCCCTCCAGCTCTGCCTGTTCTTCTCCTACTCCAGATCTGAATAAAGAGCAAAGTTCTTTTTACTGATTCCTCAACTGAGTGAATTTTGTTTTGGGTTGTGTGATTTTTTTTTAAGTGGGAACGATCCTTGTTTCTTTATATATATATAAACTTAAAAAGTAGCCTTTTTCTACTGTAACTGTTGTATTCCAGCAGGACTCTGCTTGCTACAGTATGAAATTTGCTTCCTAAGCATTTTGCCCCACTTGTAAGAAACAAAAATAAATTGTCGAAGAAATATTACGGTGCTTAGAAACTGTTGTAGAAATAAACATCAATATATTGCTTACATTTTCAACATTCAATAAAGAGATTACCAGCTTCTGCCTTATAAAAATAAAATAAGTTATAACCTTTCCCCCCCTTTTGGATTGCTTACAGTTTTACCATTTCTATGAGTTAAAGCATATGTGCTCTACAGCTCATTGACTTTAACTGTTTCTTAGCAAATATTGTTTACCCATCTATTTATGGAATTTAAACTCCACCTCTCTTCTGGAAACACTGTTTGGTGGATGTCAAAGATGTCTTCTCCAGTTTTGACTGCAAAATAACCTCATGAGATCGATCAGGGTGAAGGAAAGGGACAGGCCTGACATCACCCAGATTGACCTAACAATCATGGGGTTGGACATCCAAAATCTCTTCCTCCCTTCAAACCAACTCCATTTTTTTCAACATTTGAAAACTTGTCACTGTAAAATGGAAAGCAGAATTCCCTGCAGTCCATCTATTGGTTTTATGTTGTTGGCTATTAGAGCAGGCTTCGGAGTACCACCTCCAGTGTAAAATCAATAGCAATTACAAATTCTCTCAGCTTTGCTCACATACTAGTTAATTGAGCTGATCTAAATAAAATCTTTATCACAACTCTAATGTTTGCAACTTCTATTTTCTAGCTGGAGGGAATTTATAGAGAGATGAGGAGATGAAAACCTTCTAAACAACTCCCAGCAATTCTACCCTGCATACACAACAGAGAAGCAGGCTGGGAATTGTAGTTAATCGGTGTCCAGAGGGGATCAAATTTTCAGGGTGGGGGAGATTTTCAATCATCGCTTTTCCTTCTAATATCATAGGATGTGGATTTATTTATTTTTTAATGCAGAAGAAATTGGCAACAAGAGAAGAAATAATCAGACTGGCCCCAAGAAGATTGCTGATTGATTCTCCCAGATTATTGTACCATTATCAAATTTGTGAGGTGGGTTGGAAGGAAAGTTTATTAGAAAGGGTTAATTCCTCAGTTTGGGACCTCTTAATATATATCTCTTTTGTAGACCTTTAACTAGGACAGTGAAACCCAATTATCCTGTTGCAGAATTGTATCTGATTATAGAAAGTTAACTTTCTTACTGAAAAATTCAGACATGTATGTAGCCATGCTTAACAACTTCCTGTTTCTTGGCCAATCTTATTTCATGAGAAAACTTTTTTTTTGCTTCATAAGCAGGGATTTGCAATATTTCCTATTTTATATTTATTGATGGCTCTGCAGCTCTTCATGCACAACTGGTGAAAACCAAGGGCATCGCTGCGGCAGCCAAGGTAGGAAAACCGCATTTAATCAAAGTTGAGGAAATTCTTGCTCTGCCATTCATCTGCTCCTTCCCAAAACGACACCAAAAGAAGAAGAAGAAAAAAAAATCCATTGAAAGCTTGGCTCCTTTTCTGGAATATTTTGCCTCCTCACCACCCCTTTAAGAAACACACAGACAATTCACTTGCTGTAATGTTTGTTTCATGCCCTGATTACAACATCAAATATAAGGAGAGAGAAAATCACAAGATCACCCAATTGGCCAGAGTGTGTGAAACATGCAATGTAGAAGCAGATGGTCTAGCCGAGCACTTTCAAAATATCATGCAGTATCATTTTAAGAGACGCATTAAAGGGATGTGCCATAGAAGAAATGGTTATGCAACATAGAGAAAATACTTGCAGTGCAAAACCCAGGAAAGAAAAAGGTTCAAGTCCAAATCAATTTCTGATGACTTGATGGACAAGGACATTTAACTTTCTTGCCTGCATCATGGTTTACCATGGCATTTTTCCTACATGTTGTTTTGACTTCCCGTGTTTCATTACCCAACTAGTTAATATCGTCAGTAGAGGCAATGTGGAATTTTGCTCCCACTGTACATACAGTAGCTTATTCTTATGGTTTTGGTGGGGTTGTCATTTTCTCCTTGGCAGTTCCTGCATTTGGATATTGTTTTCTGCTTAGTTGCTTGTCTGGTGTTAATCCCTGCTTATCTGGATGTTGACTGTTGGAGATGATGGATTCTGGGCATTTGGTTTACTTCTTAGCTTTTTTGATTGCCTCTTTTCAACAATGTGTGAATATGGTGTATTTATGTGTGTCACTTGATGGTTGATATGTCTCAATCTTGATTTTCCAGGAATTTCCTAGCATTTTTGGATTTGATCTAGGATGCTCAGTGTCTTAATCAAACCTATGGTTGCATCTGTCAACGTGTTGTGAAATTAAGGGATTTTCATTGTGTCTTCTAATGGGTTGGTGTTCACTGATGTGCTGTGCTAGTTTTCTGCCTCTCTGCCCTATATAGTGGCCATTACAATCTTTACACTCAGCTGTATTGTTGTTTTTATTTTGTGCTATACTGTTTTTTTTCTTGTTTAATTGACTTAAGATGTTTCAAATAGCTTTAGATAGTTTGTGTGTTATTGTGTTGTTTTGTGTTGTAATAGTTTGATGGTTATTTATGAGATGCTTTTGATATGTGGTCACCTTATTCTATTTACTAAGTCTGCATTACTATTACTATTATCGTTCCTATCACCCATCCCCTCCCACTTGTGACTATATGACTGTAACTTGGTTGCTTGTATCCTTATGATTTATATTGAGTGTTTCCTAGTATGGTTTGATTGCTTATTTGTACCCTATGACTATCATTAAGTGTTGTACCTTATGATTCTTGATGAATGTGTTCCAATATTTGAGTGGCTACCACAGAGAAAAAGGGGTCAAGCTATTTTCTAAAGCACCTGTAGGCCAGACAAGAAATAATGGATGGAAACTGAACTAGGAGAGATTTAATCTGGAAATAAAGAGAAATTTTCTGACAGTGAGAACAATCAACCAATGGAACACCTACCTTCGGAAGTTGTGGGAGCTTCATCACTTGAGACTTTCAAGAAGAGATTGGACAGCCATTGGTCAGAAATGGTATAGGGTCTTCTGCTTGGGTGGGGGGATTGGACTAGGTGACCTACAAGGTCCCTTCCAACTCTGATTATCAGTTAAATCTGAATGTATCTTTTCTTTTTATGTACGCTGAGAGCACATGCACCAAGACAAATTCCTTGTGTGTCTAATCACGCTAGATAATACATTCATTCATTCATTTTCATAGCCTGTGTTGGTTAGGCTGTCATAAGTTGTGTTGGTTATACCCTAATCAAGGAACTACCAAAGAGAAAAATGATACCCTCACCAATGCTGGCAGGGGCCACTACTCTATATAAACAGAGAGTAAATGCCACATTCACCAACACTGATGGTGTTATATTTTTGGATAAGGAACTGTCAGTAAGCAAACAACCAAGCTCAGAGAACATCAAAGACCCCACGGTTCAACCTTGAGCTACATATTCTCATCTACTTTGACTTCCCAGTTTAATACAAGTCGGCTATTCCCAGTGGTGTATTACGCCTGCATGGGGCCATAGGCACAACAAAATTTAGCGGTCCCCAAAGTTCATTAATTTCTATTAATAATGTATCACAAATAATATTTAAACAATGTGAAATAAATGATTATCTACCTGTTAATTATACCCCTTGTTGTTAATAATAAATTGTTAGTATCCTCACAAACAATTCCATTTATATTTTAAAAAAATGCTCTTACATGATTAAAGAAGACACAGTCCCAATAAATCTTGGAGAAATATAATTCTCTCACTTTACATACATAAATATTTAATATTTGTATATACATACAGTACAGTAGGATGGTTTGGGATTTAGACTCCCCTTTTATGCTCGAAATGGTACAGTCACAATTGCAGGTGAATCTTCCATTGGTCCTTGGGCTATAAAAATTCAAGGGCAGAATTGGTATGCATACCCTGAAACCCTGCTAACCTGAGGCTCCAGAGGTTGCTTGTGGAAATCCCCACTGATTTTGTGAAAGTCAGAGATCCTTTCCCTGTCTTTCATCTCTCATGACTGGATCTTTGGTTATATGGCCCATTCTCGGAGGGAAAGCTCAAAATAAGAGGAAAATTTATTTTGTCTTCCAGCTCATGTTTACCAAAGTCCAGCTTTTTGACTTGAGTCAACGCTTCCCATTCTTCATTTTAAATCTACATATCTTATCTTATTTTTATCATCTTATCATATCTTATCTTTTATCTTATCATCTATCTATCTATCTATCTATCTATCTATCTATCTATCTATCTATCTATCTCCCACTCTCTTTACCTACCTACTTACTTCTATTTCTAAATATCTTTTGCTCATCTGTGTATCTATCATTTATCTACGTATGTATCTCCATCATCTATCATCTCTTTCTATCTCATTTATTTATCCATGTCTGTCTGTCTGTCTGTCTGTCTGTCTATCTATCTATCTATCTATCTATCTATCTATCTATCTATCTATCTATCTATCTTCTATCATCTATCATCTATCATCATCTATCTCTATCAATCTCTATCATCTATATGTATCACTATCATCTATCCATCCATCTATCCATCCATCTATCCCCCCTCCCCCTCTCTCATCTCTCATCTTGGCATTTAAACTGGAAGTGCAATTTGTAATTGAACAAACTTGCACCAGATATAGCTGTTAATACTGTATATCTGGGCTTTTATCAGACTTCTAAAAGAAAATAAAAACCTTGCAAATAGTAATGGGAAAAAGACTCTATTGACTAAATCAATCGGTTTAGAATCTTTGTAACACAACAAAAGAGTGTCTGAAATATAAATTCTGTGCAGTATATTGGGATTTAAAAAATACCCCATCCCTAAATTCAACAGACGTGGTGGCATTTTTCTTTATGGGAACAACATAAGGAAAAAAAGAGATTCACAGGAGAAAATCACATCTATAGTTGCAGATTTTTAAAAAACAACAACAACAAATATTTGGCCTTTAAAGAAGAGGAATAGGCAGAGTGCAAAAGTCTACAATATCCAAATTTTGTTTTATCTTGCATCATAACCCAAAACTAAGTTCATTAGCAGAGAATTTCCTTTCCCTTTTCAAATATTCTTTTGTTGTTTTTCTTTACAACTTTCTCAGCTTATCTCAATTTTCTTTTTTCCATGTGTCTCCCCTATCATTCCCCACCATTCATCCTGTTAAACTTAATATTTTACTAGAACTAGTTAAAACTTCTGAAAAACTAATAAAATAGAGAAGAAGAAAAAATATTGGAGTAGAAAGGGTAGAAGAGATTGAAAAAAATATTTCTGGCTTCTCTTATTTTCCTTTTCAATTGTTGCTGCTGATATTTCGGAGAGACCCACCATTAAAAAAAAAAAAGGACACTTAAATTAATTATCTTTTAAAATAGATTGCCCAGTTTTTGTAAATTCTGAACCTTCTCCCTGGTGTTTTTCTGGACACCCACACATGACATTTTGATCAACGCTACCCAGAGAAGAGTCATTTCTCACAATCCCATGACAGCAATATAGTAAAAGGAAATGGAAATTCTGCTGTTGGTGATAATGAATAAGTGCTGGAATGAGCTAAACTGGGACCGGCAGAACTAAGCTGCAAAAATCCAGGCAGCCACGGATGGGTAGCAAACAGTAATCTCTTGGCTCCCATGTAGTGGTCCTCTGGATATTTGCAGCCCATACTTGGTAGCTGAGGGCTGCGGTAATGCAAAGCGACAGAAGGTAGGTGGCCTTGATCTCAGAAGAACTTCATGGCATGGGACTGGATTATATGAGAGTTGAGATCTCCCCAATTTCATCAGATCACCAACCAGATCCAACAGAAGGGACATCTTATGATTTTCTTTAGCCAGGGAGTTACATTTGGTAGGACATGCATGACTTTTCTTCTGTGGCATCCATGCTTTGGAATCTTCTCCTCCCTGAAGTGAATGTGACCTTGTGATCACTGAGCTTCTAATGGGCCTTAAAACAAGGGTCTTCAAACTTGGCAAGTTTAAGACTTGTGGACTTCAACCAGTGGTGGATTCAATTTTTTTACTACTGGTTCTGTGGGTGTGGCTTGGAGGGCATGGCTGGGTGGGCATGGCAGGGGAAGGTTACTGCAAAATCCCCATTCCCTCCCCATTCCTGGGGGAAGATTACTGCAAAACCCCATTTCCTTCCCACCCCACTAACCTGATTTCCAACTCCGTTCTCCTGTGCAGGGCAACAAAAGATCAGCTGGGACTTGGGAGGCAGAGAATAGATGGGGGTGGGGCCAGTCAGAGGTGGTCTTTGCCAGTTCTCCGAATGACTCAAAATTTCCACTCCCAGTTCTCCAGAACTGGCCAGAACCTGCTGAATACCACCTCTGATGTTATGATTTCCATTGGCCAGGGAGTTACATTTGGTAGGGCATGCATGGCTTTTCTTCTGTGGCATCCATGCTTTGGAATCTTCTCCTCCCTGAAGTGAATGTGGCCTTGACATCATTGAGCTTCTAATGGTCTCTCAAGATCTGATTATTATACCAGCAAGAGCCTGGCGACCTCAGAAGATGGTTGAATGATCCGTGTAGCTTTTCTATTGTTAGCACCCCTTTCTCTATTTTTCTTTGTTTTAGTTTGATTTTTATACTTTTCAAGATTTTAGCTCTGTTGTACCTCACCCAAAGTCACTTGTTAAGGGGATGGGTGACTATATAAATTATTTTAATCAATACAAATAAATAAAATTTCCAGACATAAAACAGAAAAAAATACTGTAATTACAAACAACTGGACCCCTAAAATTAATCAGTTAATGTTGATTTACAGGTTATCAACCTGTAAATGGTGTTCAACCTTTTCTTCACCATGGATCTCTTTTAAAAACCTTTTGTGACCATGGACCATCAAGACTTAACTCAAGATTTAAATCTTCACATTTCTTCAAGTCTTCACAGATCCCTTGTGATGACTTCACGGGCTACCAGGGGCCCGTAGACCACAGGTTAAGAACCACTGGGTTATCCAGCAACCATTTCATAAACACATGGCACAACATAGGAGAAAAAACCCATCAGGACAAGATTCAGCAGTCCATCTGCATTTAAAAGACAAAGGCCATTCTTTTGAATAGAATAGAGTTCATTATTGGCCAAGTGTGATTGGACACACAAGAAATTTGTCTTGGTGCATATGCTCTCAGTGTATGTAAAGAAAGAATAAAATATATTTGTCAAGAATCATAAGATACAACATTTAGTCATAGGATCTTAATAAGCAATTAAATCATACTAGGTAACAAATTTAAAGCAATATAATTTGTAAAGATACAAGCACCATGGATATAGCCATAAGTGGGAAGAGATAGGTACTAATAAGGATGAGAAGAAGAATAGTAATATAGTCTTACTAAATAATTTGACAGTATTGTGGGAATTAGTTGCTTAGCAGAATGATGGCATTGAGGGAAAAACTGTCCTTGTGTCTAGTTGTTCTGGTGTGCAGTGCCCTATAGGTCATTTTAAGGGTAGAAGTTGAAACAATTTATGTCCAGGATGTGAGGGGTCTGTAGATATTTTCACAGCCTTCTTTTTGACTTGTGCAGGTTGGTAGCAATTGTTTTTTTCTGCAGTTCTAAGACAGCAAAGTCCACATTTTGGACAGAGGGGATTGCTGGTTTGAAAGAGGTAGTCAAAGAGGCCATCTATTTCCAAATTGAACAGTCCTATTTCAAGAGAAGGGGAGGGATACAACATCATCTATCTCCAGTCTACAACACAGTCCTTGAATTCAACAGTTCCAAGAAGGCTCCACACCCATTTGCACCACTCAGATGACCCGGAGGACACAGATAAGCCTTAACAACTCTCTAAAAGAATGCAAATGACCAGCTGTCTGAAAGGAGTATAAATCCTTCCATTCCCTACTATCCAGTCAGAGCTGAAAAAACTTCTTGGGTAAGATGTGAAATGTCTTCAAAGAAAAACCAGAAAGTGCAGTTGCCTCTTGAAAAAGCATCTTTGGGACACTGGGTTATCCCTTTTTCCACCCCAAGCAATCTGTGTGACATGGAGAACAGAGTTATGGAACCATAAATTGGCCAGATGATATTGGATTGCTCTATCTATTCACGGACTAACCAATTATAACTCGGGAAGAGTTGTGTGGCCATGCCAGAGGAGGAAAGAAATCCTCAAAACTAGTTGAGGAAGAGCCAACCTTCCAAAGTCTGCACTAAAATGTGTTTTTTTTTTTCCCCTGGAGATCTTTTCCAATCATTTCTCCAGGGCAGGAGTCCTGTTGGACAGAAAACATTACTGCTGCTTACGAAAAAAGTTCCATCCAATATTTTTCTTGGGAATGTAACGGCAGCATGGAAAGCCTGAAAAGCTTCATACCAATGGAGAGACGATGGTTGCAAGACATTCGTGTATAGCCTTTATCCATTGTGCAACAAAAAGTAAATGTAAAAACACCACCTTCTAACCATGGGAGCTTCGCTGAAGTTCTTTTCTCCTTTGAATTACTTTTTGAAGTAATTCTTTTCTCTTCCTTGAATTGAATGAAAGCTGGCAGGGAAATAATATTGCATGAAGAGAGAACAGGGGGAGGGAAGCAAAGCAACACAAACCGAAATCTTCAATGCGAAAGGAAGGAGGCACATTTTAGAGAGAATCAATATTGCTCAATGCTCAAAAAAAAACACAAGCTGTTTGGCTATATGAAAGGATTAAGGACTTTTTAGCAGCTGAAGAGGATAAAGAGGTAGCTTGAAATGGAGACGAAGATACACCTCAGTGTATTGTTCATGCTGCAGAATCCCAGGATGGAAAGTGTTTAAGAACATTACACCCTGGTTAGAGCTTTTATTTCCTTCTTTCCTAATCTGTTTGTATCAATCTGTATGCAGATCTCCCTCTTGCTATGCCTGATCAAAAGTCTAGAAGTGTTTCAGAAATTAGTCTTTCAGTTATGGCAATAACTCTTTCTCTGTGTGTATGTATTCGTGTTTACACACAACACTTCAGCCGACAATCTGTTTGGCTCTATTGCTCCCCAGGGTGTTCGTTTGTGGTTCAAAGCGGCATATAATGCCAGTCAGTTGGATTAAGGTAAACCACAATTAGGTGTGTTCTGAAAACACAAACCATAATTATCTTTTTGCGCTCAGGGTTTCCTACTCAAACAATGGTTTGACCACAAGGGACAATGGCCTGTTACCTAGTTAGCCATTCATCTGGCTCCACCATACATACTACAGTATGTTCTATTTATCCCTGAGGTAAAATTGGAGAACATTTTTTTTTAAAAAAATGTAACTATTCTTTGTCTCGTATGAAATGAAAATGAATAGAAGCTGTATTCCGATTCCAAGGAAGTGTCAAGGAGAAAAGGATAGCATTTCACAGAGAGAAAGAGAGGGAAGCACACTGATGGATAGAAAATTGAAAAGAAAGAAAGGTAAGGAACATATCCCAAAAGCTAACTCAGTGGGTGTGTGGGCTTCAACTCCCAAAATTTCCCTCAACCAGCATGACTGGCTAGAGAATTGTGGAAGTTGAAGTCCATACATCTTCAAGATTTTCAATGTTTCTTAACCTTGGTCTAAGTGTCTTCCTCCTGCACATTTTCCCCCAAGAATGTTTTTTTTTCCAGTCCTCAGCTAGATCTAGTTCATTTTTGACTTCCCTCTTTCTTTTGGGTTTTCTCATCCCCCTTAACCCCCAGTATCAAGTTTAATCCTGCTCTGTTTCCTAGGCTGGGCCCTTTTTAAACATAATTTCTTCCTAGCATTCTACTGGGCTGTCAAAGATTTTTAAAAAGTATCTCTTCCTTTCAAGAAGATATAAGACTGCCTATCTTTTTCTGCCAAAGCTTAAATTATTCCACTAGTAAATATTCATCTGGGCAGTGTGTGTGTGTGTGTGTGTGTGTGTGTGTGTGTGTGTGTGTGTACAAAAAGTGAAAAGGAAAAAAGTAGACCCTTCTTGTATTAAAATGCATTCAGCAGACTATAATGTTTCCACTTAGAACTGATGCTGCCTGTCAATTTAAATATGCATTTTGGAGGCTTTTTCTTTCAGACAAAAATAAATATTCCCTTCTACCATTGCCCTATAAAGCTGCATCAGTAAGATATACAGTATATCCCTGTAACTCTCTTCCTGCCTTTTAAACATATGTAAAGGGACTTGGTTCCTTGTGGGCATCTATTTGGGACTGCTACTTAGGGGGATTTCTTTCTACCTACAAAAACACAACAAAGCCCCAGAACTTCCTTGAGGGGTGAGAATATGCTAAGGATGGCTAATAAATCCCACTTGAAAACTTAGTTTATCATTTCAACCTTGTCCTTCTTTAGCTTCGTGGATTCATGGATTCAAAGGTACGCTACCTTTGATTAGGGACATACTGTTGAATTATTGTCACTAAAGATTGTTAATATATTCTCTGCATCAGACTGTTTGGACTGCTATAACAGATCATTTGGTAACGGATCATTTCCATAAGATTTTCTTTAAAAAAAAATTACTTAGAAGAGTCCCTTTTACAACCTAAAACTTAGGGAGGGTTTTTCTGACTTCTTGCTCCTCCCACATTCTTGCTGCAGGCTAAGCAGCCTTTTAGCTGACTGTTCCCTTGTTTGCACCTGGTTTTCCTGGTTTTTCCAAGGTCATTCCACCCAGTGATGGATTCAATTTTTCTTTTTTTTTACTACCAGTTCTGTGGGCATGGCTTGGTAGACATGGCCTGGTGGGCAGGGCAGGGGAAGGTTACTGTAAAATCCCCATTCCCTCCCTACTCCTGGGGAAAATCCCATTCCTTCCCCACCCCACTAACCTGCTTTCCAGCTCTGTTCTCCTGTGCAGGGCAACCAAAGAAGACCCAGCCAATCAGCTGGGACTCAACGGGAGACAGAGAACAGATGGGGGTGAGGCCAGTCAGAGGTGGTATTGACTGATTCTCTGAACTATTCAAAATTTCCGCTACTGATTCTCCAGAACTGATCAGAACCTGCTGAATGCCACCTCTGTTTCCACTAGTCTATGACATTAGTCTATGATGCCATGACCAGCCTGCCACAGCCAACTCACCATGGCCAACTCACTGCAGGACAAGTGGCTGCGGGACATGAGTTACACTAATATCAATGATATGGTGGAATAGAATCATGAAAGAAAGGATGCAAAAGGAAGGACAAAATGAAATGTGAATAGCAAAAATTAAAATATTTTTAAAATTTATTTTAAATAATTAAGTAGGATTGTTTAAGTTCTCCTGCAATGAGCTGCCTTGAGGCGAGTTGGCTGTGGCGAATTTTCCCATTCCCCATTCCCACATACTATTACAAGAGGCAACAAGAACAACTCTTCATTCAAGGAAGCATTGCTAACTGTGTAAATCTAACTTCTCGTCATGGCCCCCGTGGTAGCCTGAATCTGTGGGGGAAGATGAGCTGGAACAGGGGCTGACAGAGATCGAGGGGGCGGCTCCATGGCCTTTGGAGCAAACTGGGGAACGGCAGAGCTAGTCTGGGCAGGGTTTTCATGTCACACCCGAAGTCTTCCCACTTTTTATCACTGTATGGGAATCCTTTTCCAATTGTGAAGCACAAAAATCCAACTACAAGGATTGCAAGTGACTCTCCAGGGAGCCCTATCTGTTTCCTCATGGCTCACAGGCAGGAAACCCTACAGCATTTCAGACAAATGGTTATCCAATCTCTTCTTAAAAACCTTCAGTGTTGGAGCATTCACCAACTTCTGGAAGCAAGGAGTTCCACAGGTTACTTGTTCTCTTTTCCAGGAAATACCTCCTTAGGTTGCTTCTTTCCTTGATTAGTTTCCATCCATTGCTTCTTGTCCTGCCCTTAGGGGCTCTGGAGAATAGCTTGACTCCCTCTTCTTTGTGGCGGCCCCTGAGATATTGGAAGACTGCTATCATATCACCCCTAGTCCTTCTTTTCATCAAACTAGACAATTCCAGCAACCATTCTTTATATGTTTTATCTTCCAGTCCCTAATCATCTTTGTTGCTCTTCTCTGCACTCTTTCTAGAGTCTCGACATCTTTGAAATATAAAATCTAAAACATTATAAGCGTACATCTGGTTACTCTTTTTTTTTTTTTTTGCTTCATTTGTCTCTACTGAGGCTTCTATTTTGGCATTCTGGCTGTATATGTTGGGTAGATGACTTATGAATAAACGACCTGAAGAATGCCTGTATTTCCCCTTGCAGTTTGGGAGGTAACATAGGGCACCAGCTGCTAAAAGCAACCTTGGTCTACCGTGGGCGAAACCAGTGTAACGGGTAGATGGTAGATGGAACACTTGTGAAAACAATGGAGTCTTTTCAGTGCTGGATTGATTGATGGTTCCTCCTCTCTTGAGGGATAGGTGGATGGGTGGACGGATGGATCAATGGAGGGATGGGAGAAACCCTAGAAAGGTCAGAAAGAGCTTATCTCTCCCTGCCCAAAGTGGAAGGAAACAGCCCTTGATTCACAATAGGAAACTCTGGTGAGCTCCACTAGCAATGTCTAGACGAAATCCCATCACCATCATCATCTCCGTCTCCATCGACAATGTTCACCTCCTCTTGAATCTGAACGATTTGGCTGGTGAGATGGATTTTTCACAGCAGCTCCACAAATGATTAGGACAGTCACTTCTCCAAAAGGGAGCACATGCTTAGAACCGCTGGGCTCCACCACAAGGGCTGACTCCTAACTCTACATTCGAGTGAGCTTTCTCTTTCCTTCCTGTGGCTTATCTTGAATCCTTCTGCAATGCAGCCCATCGTGAGCCTGGCATTTTCAAGGAAGCTTTTTGCCAATTAACTTAGCTGGGATCAAGAGCATTGGGTAGGAAGAACTGGCATACCTCTCTCCCTGTCAAAAACTAAATGATTGCGATCATTTGCAAACGTGGAGACAGCATGTAAGATCTTCATCCGGCTCAAAGGATCTATGCCAAGCAGAAATCAAATGGGGTTACTGTTTTGTCTGCTTTCCTGTTTTAATAATTGATTTTGTATTAGCATAAGTTGCATGAACACTCAATAGAAATGTAACAAGGTAATATTTCAAGGCTTCATTCTCTAGAAGTTCTGTAACAAATTAAATACTTTCCCATTGTGCTCTCCAGCTTATGCCTCATATAGGCTACAAAATAGAACCCAGTTCTTACAAATTGTTATCGAAAATATTTATTGAAATCTGCAAAATGAAATAATCTATAAATACAAGCATTTTGTCTTAACTTTCTATAAGACTTTTAGCATCTCTGAAAAAAAAAATGTAGTAAAATTCTGTTTTATAGGCCCATGTGTGAAAAGGGTGGTCTATTTCAGACATTGGATTCACACGTTGTGTCATTGTATCTTTTTTTTTCTTTTTTATTAACTAGGATTTGCTGAATAGATTAGGGTATTCTGTTAAGGCTTCAACCAGGATTTTCAAACCATGGTAGCTAGTATTATGTAGCAATAGCACTTCGACTTATATACCACTTTCCAGCCCTCTCTAAGCAAGTTTACAGAACCAGCCTATTGCCCTCAAACAATCTGAGTCCTCGTTTTATCCACCTCAGAAGGATGGAAAGCTGAGTCAACCTTGAGTCTGGTGAGATTTGAAGTGCCAAATTACAGGCAGCCGGCAAGCAGCAGAAGTAGCCTGCAGTACTGCACTCTAACCACTGTGCCACCATGGCTCTTATATGTTATAAAACCCAAATGAAGACAGTATATTTTGGTTTATAGGCAAAATAACATCAGAAAGAAAGCTGAGGCCATGGAAGGTCTGTGCCAGTGCTCCCCAGTCTTTTGGACACCAGGATAGTTCTGTGGAGAGAGGTTTTTTTCTGCAGATTGGATGGTTTCACGTGCTGCCTTTATCCTGTGGATGGGGGATGCAGGCAGCATGTTTGTCTGGACCAGTTTCTGGACTGGGTATTGGGGAACTCTGATCTATATTACATTGGAATTCACAAATAGGAATGTTTAAGTATTTGTTTGTGCGGTGCTTTACAATTTGCTCTGAATGTTGTTTCTTCTTCTTCTTCTTCTTCTTCTTCTTCTTCTTCTTCTTCTTCTT
>NW_020769350.1:4871090-4889152 GCF_900518735.1 Pseudonaja textilis | reverse complement strand
CCTTCCTTCCTTCCTTCCTTCCTTCCTTCCTTCCTTCCTTCCTTTTTCCCTCCCTCCCTTCCTCCCTTCTTTTTTCCCTTCTTCCCTTCCTTCCTCCCTCCCTTTCTTCTCTCCTCATTCCCCATCCTGCCAGAGACCTGGTCTCCCTCTCCTCTCCTTCTGTCCCTCCTTTGAGAAGCTCTGCTTGGGGGTGGAGGTGGATTTTGGCAAGGGAGACAAGAGCGCAGGGAGAAGCCACCAAAGGAGCCGTTGGCCGCCTTGAGTTGAACTTTCAGCGGGGTCCAAACCCTTCCAACAACTAGGGTGTCACTCAGGAGACCGGGGGACCAATGAATGCCTGGTAGGAGGTCTACTCGGCTCCCCTTGCACCCAGCCTGGCGAGGTTTCTCCAGCTCGTGTGCGTTCTGTGCAGGGTGGAAAAGAGAGGGAGAGGGGGAAGAGAGTCGGGAGGGGGGGGGAGGAGGAAAAAAGCGGAGGCATTGCCTGCGCCCCATCCCCTCTCTTTCGCTCCTTCTAGCTCACTAACTCGCTCCCTCTCCCTCCCTCCCTCCCTCCCTCCCTCTGCAAACCTTGGATTTAAACCTACTCAGAATTCAGCACGGAGGAAAGCAGCCAGCCCGGCAGCTCCAGACAACGGCAGCTCGGCACCCTCCCCCCCTGCCCCCCCACTCCCCAAAGATGTATCAGCCTATCTGCTGGATCGTCTTCACGGCCACCACTGCCCTGCTCTTCCTTCCAGGTATGTCACGCAGAGCGGGGGGGGGGGGGGGGGGGGGGGGGGGCCCCCCCCCCCCCCCGGGGGGGGGGGAAAAAAAAAAAAAAAAACCAAAACCCACCCCCACCAAAAACCCACCCCCGATTCCAGCCAGGAGGGGTGCGTAAGGAAACGCGTTCGGGCTCGCGGAAGGGTCTGAGGAAGACTGTGGAGGCTCTCGCCCAGATGTGTGCGCGGTGACAACTAAATTGGGGAGACGGGGTGGTGGTGCTGTGTGTGTGGGTGGTGGGGGGCGGGTGGGAAGGCATCCCCCCCCCGCAAAGAGATGAGACCAGTTCTGGCGGCCCGGCCACGGGTTTCAAGACAGCTGCTTTCTTCTGCAGAGGTTCTGCTTTTGAGGAGCGGGTGTGTGTGTGCGTGTGTGTGTGTGTGTGTGAGAGAGAGATGAAGGACCATCCCGCCGCCCCCCAGCCCCCCACCGCCCCGGTGGCTTTGGACAGCCCCAGCTGCTCCTAGGTAAAAGCCCCAGAAGAGAAGGTGCTTCTTCTTGGATTTATGCTTTCCAGTCACACACTTGGAGGTGTGGGTGTGCAAAGAGAGGATTTGTGGGGCGGCGGGGGGGGGGAGAAGTCCCTCCCCATCCCGCCCTTGCTCTCTCTTTCCCTTCTCCCCCCTGTTTCCCCCCCCCAGCCTCTTCTCTAAGTTCAGACCTCCTCCCCCCACTTTCCTATTTCCTTCTCTTGCCCCCCAATATTTATCCACTTGGCTTTGATGCAGCGATGAGAGCAGTAGAAGAACCTCCTAAACTGGCCCAGCATGGATGGACGGAGGGTTGAAGCCTGTCTGGGATTCGGAGGCTGCGGTCTCCAGATCCAGACTAGGGTGTCTTGAGTTTCCCTTACCCTTAAAACGGTTCCCCTTTCCTCGGTTCCTTCCCCCACCCCGCTTTCTTTTTCTGGGGAGCTGCAAAATCGGCTCTGAATCGGTATATTGTTAACTCGTCTCTCACTGGCCGTCTTTAAGAGTTTCCACAGACAGGCAGGCAGTGTGCAGAGCTGAATGAACGTGGATACATCTGTCCCAATATAAAATGAGTGGGTGGGGGGGTGATGGCCGGAGTGTGTGTGTGTGGGGGGGGGGGACACGGTGGTCGTGAGCCAAAAGGTTGAACTGAAGGAAAGATTTGCATTTGGTTTTTTTTTTGTTGTTGTTGTTGTACTAGGGGCTTTTTTGAAGGGAGGTCTGTCCAGGACTTTGGAACTTGAGACATCGAGCTAGTCCTTTCCCCTGTTTTCTTTTACCTCAAACTCAACATCCCTTGCATTTTTGGAGACAGAAGCGTAAACCCGTTCTCAGCTGTCTCACCGCCATATGGACATCTCTCGGGGCCAAAGTGGACCTCAATGTTTGTGGCTCTTGAAGCAACGCATGACACGGAGTTTGGACCATACGAAAGGAGTCGTCTGCATGTGTTATGGTTTCTACTAGTGTGTAAGGAGGAGAGGACGATCGTGTAAAAGCAGATTAGAGCAAAAACGGGGGGAAAAAAAGAGGAACTTTCTCTGTAGGTTGAGATCCCACAGGCAGGAAGATTGCAGGAAGGGAAAACAAAACAAACAAACAAACAAAAACAACAACAACAACAATAACAACAACAACCAAGAGTGAGACAGGCATATGTTTTATATTCTAAGTCATCATGTCTACCATTGGAGAAAAAATCTTGCTCAGCACTTAAGATCCAATGGAGAGATGGTGGGAAAATAAGGAACTTTGCTTGGTGTAAAGGGGTTCTTCTCATTTTTCAACCAGCTAAGATGAAAAAAACTCAATTCTTGCAGGATAGAATATGGTTTATAACTTATTCCCCTCTTGAAGTCTTGATCACAAGCTATTTTCCCAAACCAGAGTGATCCTTGTTCAAAACACACACACACAATACTGCAAGGTTTAGGTCTTGGAAGTAAATGAAATTCTGTAGCCATCCAAGAGCATTTGAGAAATTGTATTTTAGGAGAATTTGGAAACTCTGTTTTCCTCCTCCCTGCCCACCCCAATTTTAAACTATAATTATTTAGAAGGAGGGGTTTGGTATCCCTGGGTGAAGAAAATGCAACTGCTGTCTTTAGGATTCTGGAAAAGAATATGGAATAAATGAAATAGTTGGGAATCACTTTTTCAGTTCTGTGTTTTCTGCCCAGGATCACATATCATTTCATGGATCACCTATGTGTAGTTATGCAGCTTGGAGCTTAAAGTTGAACTGTTTTTAATTTGCGTGTTGACCATAGTGAAGAGAATATTCCCCTGGTATTTGTTGTATCAATGTGTTTACAAGCTCTGACTTGGAAATCTGCTGGTTTAAATCTTGTTTCCGCCATGGGTTCTGTAAAGGGGAGGTGATCTTAAATTAGTAGTCTACTCTACAGGGCTGTTTGTCAGAATCACTGTATTACTGATACCTTTGGAATAGATGCAAGCTTACCAATGGAACGTTCTTGTCAATGCAAACTTCTAATCTGAAACTGAGTTATTAGGAAAGTGACATTATTAAGAGAGCTAACTCTTACCTAGGGCCAATTTAGGAGAAGGTATCCTTCCAGAGAACCTGTCACTTCTTCTTCTCCCTGGTGCCATCTAGGTGTGATAGATCTATGTTCTCTAAATTCACATATTGTACTGAAACTGCAGGTCCCGATATATTCAAGATCTTGGAAAGTGCCAGATTGGAGAAAAAGACTTCTTTGGGTTGTGAAATTCCTGTAGGATATCCAGTCATCGATCTTTCCTTCTTTTTTTTTCTCTCTTGAGTCACATCTGGAGGGTTGGTGGAGGTGAAGGAAATAAAAAGCAAATAGATTTTTTTTTTATTAAAAAAAAAAAAAGAATGAAGGGAATCTGACATTTCAGGTAGAAAATTCCATCACAAAGTATTGTTAACCTTAACGGCATTCTTTCTGGCCTTTACCTCCCCTTGTCATCCGTTGGTTATTAATTATCTTTCTTCACTGTTTGGGTGATGTTTATAATGCCCCTCGTCCTTTCAAAAGAACCTCGTTTTTTTCTCTCTGATAATTTCCTTAAGCAGATTCTAAAAACCTGAAAGGTTGATGTAATAATGGAACCTCCGATCACCGAAAGCATCTTGCACTGCAGGTTTGTGAAGGCAGGCGGGATTCTTTCCCCAGGAGAAATTGGAACTTAAATCTTGACCAATCATTCAGGGAAAGGGATGGCTACAGCCAGGAAATTTTCCAGACAAAATCTGTGTCTGATGGCAGGAGAGGGAAGGAAGCATGTGTGAAACGGCAAAGCCATGAGAACAAGGCAAAAATCTGAACAGCTGAGAATAAATCCTTATAATTCCCTGGAAATTACTTGCGTGCAACTACTTTTCTTGTTGTATCCCTCCAGTACCGTATGTTAGCGAGATAAACCCTGTCAAGATAGGCATGTTGTTGTCAAGTTCTTCTATTTGGAAAAAAAAATATGATATGGTTGGTTCAGGATATGAGATGACAACATCTGTAGCAATCTAGCTGTCAATAGGGAAGTGGCTTCAAGGAACATAGAGTTACCTAGTGCTCTAACTGATACATTTTGGTGAATTCTGACTTCCTTATTTATAAACAGAGGGTGTTGCAGTGATCTCCCCCAAATGTGACACCCTGTACCAAGGAAGTCCTACCAAGTGGGACACTCAGGGAAATATAAAACAAGGACCAAACCTTGGGTTGCTTCATGGTTTTCTTTGCCACCATTGGTTACTTGGTCCTTCTTGGCTGAAGACTCCAAGGTTTATACTGGTGAACTTGAGCAACCAAGCCATGTGTCATGCAATGTGTTTAAAGTCTTCTAATGTATATTTTTGGCCAAATATGAAGCGGAATATGCAGGTGGAATTAGGTTTATTGTTTTACTCCTATTTTTCAGCCATCCATTTCCTGGTTCCAGAACAATGAAGAGTTCAAGCAGCATTAATGGATGGTGGATATTATTTATGGATATGTTATCTATGGTCATGTTTGGCAGAAAAGACCAGGTCCACAAATGAAGGTCCAATTAAACTGATTTATTGCTGCAGGAATCTTCTCAACTAACAATTAACACCAGCTTGGGGTTAGATAAGTAATGGGATTCAACAGAGATTGGATTTTGTTTGCTTGTGACTACATAGGGATTCCAGGCTGATGATCCCTCTTTTAATTTCACCCCAGGTTCTGCTACTCCTTCTCCTACATGACATAGTTCCTCAAAGCAAACTCTACCCCACCACATCACTACTCAAAATAAGAGTCTATTCAGTTGGGTCTAATTTGAGTTATGTTGTTGGTGTACTACTCTTCTGTACAGCCATGTGATACTCAGACAGATGTCAGGAAACCATTTTTCCTCTTGCCAACTTGATTCCTAATACTTCCTATGTAAGATCTACCTTTGCAGTGCTTGTTTTGTTTTGTTTCATGAGTCATCTTGAGAAAAAAAATAATCACCTTTCAGCTTTGTATCTGCTTCTGGCATAATAATAGCATGATGTTCTGCTACACAGATGCACAGCATTGGAGTTAACGTAGGCACAAGTAACAGCAAGGTAAAAAGACCCTTACTCAGCTTGCAAAGTAAATTCTGATGGAGTAGAGATAGAAATAAGAAGGTCATATGCCAGTCCCATATCTTCCCATAGATCTTGGGTGTTGATACTCAGCTCAAAAAAACCCTCTTTTTTAAATGCCAGTCTGACATTCAGCAAAATCATATAGGAGAATGTTTATTAGATTATACCACTATTGCTGTAAAGGTAAAGGAGTGGGATTAATTATTCTTTCTACAAGGTATTGATGAAAAGCTTTCAGGTACAGACCAAACAAAAAGCAACAAAGCATCCTTTGGAGAGAAAAGATTGTGCCAGCCCATTTGGCATGTCTTTTACTTTATTTTTATAATTGATTGATTGGTTTTATTTTTATGCCACTATAATCAGCAACAGATTCCCAGCTGTACAGATAAATCCAGAAAAAAAGTGCCACAAAATTACAAAAGCAATGCCAGTGAAAGGTAGAAAGATGCTAATAGCTGGCATATCAAATGCTACAACCATAGAATACCATGGTTAGAGTAGAGAGAATAATCTTTATTTGTGGTGGGATGGCTTTTCTACAGAAAATCTGTCTAGTAATTTAGCAGTTTTCCCTCTTCAAAGAACCACTCAAACAATAGCAGTAGTACTTAAGACTTATATACCACTTCACAGTGCTTTACAGCCTTCTCTAAGTGGTTTGCAGAGTCAGCCTATAGCCCCCAAACAACCTGGGTCCTCAAACGAGACCTGGAAATGAATGTATTAAGTGACAATTATCGAGAATAGGTTGTAGGTTGTGTTCTAGAAGGTACAGCTGTTCAGTACCATTCTGCAAGAAGTGCAGTACTGCACTGTAACCACTGCACCACAGAGGCTTCTCAACGATGGTGGGTCTTCAACCATAGCTGCCATCTTGTCATTTTTGGCCACATTTTGTGGGCAAAATCTTTCCTAGTGAAAGTTCCGAAGTTTAGAAACCAGCAAACGGAGAATAGGGTCAAACTTCAGGGAGCTGCCCTACTTCAACAAACCCTCTGATTTTTATTGCATTTTAATCATAAGTGCAGTTGAGCCAGAAATATTGACTTAACTCCCAAACACAGCTGACCTCATGACATCACAGAAACCTGGAGTTGCTATAAAGCCTGATGCACGGAGTCCTATACAGAAAAGTTCTAGGAAAAACAATCTTATAGAATCTCTTGGACCAACAGATTTATTAAGATGCAGTAACTTTCTCGACCAATAAGTAAATGGCACTACGGTGCAAAAAATGTATGGCCTCTCAGGGCTTAAATTTAAATTTGCCGACAAAGAAATAATGGGAGACTAGAATAGATCTACTTCAAGCTGTTTAGCTCTCATCAGCTAGCCATACTCTTCTGGGATTCGAACCTGGGGAGATCAGGTTGCCCTGATAGACCAGTCTTACTGGAGAAAAACCTACCCCTCCCCAGTATAGCCAACAAAGTGAGGAGCACCTATGTGCTAGAGGTTAATACATTTGTCTAATATAAAGTAGACCAGGTTCAAATCCCAGAAGATTGATAAGAATTAAATAGCTTGAAATAGATATACTAGTCGCCCTTTATTTCTTCATCGGTAAATTTAAATTTAATACAAAAAGTTTGTCATGAAAGTGACTGCCTGCGAAGGCTCCTGGATTGAGGCTGAAAGGCGAAAGCAGAAGTAATATGCTTCATCCCACATTTGGGCCGATGAGGTTGATAGACTGATCTCACCAGCAAAAAGACTCTGTCAGCCTTGGGAGCCATATTTTACTTGGAAGCTTCGAGGCTGCCTCATTTAGTGTCTGGGAATTGAGGAGGGGGAATTGCATAGAGAGGCAGAAGTTTAGACTCAACAGCATTCTTTTCACAGAAAGTCAAGGACATGTTACCCTGCACCTGGAGAGGAGTGTTTGGAGGAAGGTCTCCAGTTGGGATGACATTTGCTTGGATCATGTGATGGACTGGTGGGTGCAGGGGGGGGGGGATTTTTGATTTTTGGGTGTGTGTGGGATGGAAAACCTGGAACTCTCAGATTTGGGTTTTCCCAGATGTGCCAATATGACAACTCTAATAAAATGGAACTTTGAGAAAATGCCCATCTTGGAGTTCATTGGTTTGGAGTTGGTTAGTTGGAATGCTGACACACTCCTTCTCAGGGCTTAGTGTGGAGAACTGCTCCAAGCAATGTTGAGGAACTTCAAGAACCTGATGTCAACTTTCTCCCAAGAGCATGATCAGACAAGGTTTCTGACTTCATGTTTCACAGAAAACAGGGTTTTGTTCTAAAAGATTATGAAACAATCCATAACAACTATTTTCACACATCGGGCAACGTACAATGATGATTGGAACGATGCATGATTCTAGTCGGTGCTTCTCAGTCATAAAATTTACACTGGTGCTAATCTTTATCCTCACTAGTAAAGGCCCTGTTTGTGGTATCTTTCTTGAAAAATGCTTTACACCTTACTAGCTGTCTCCAACTAGTTACTGTGGACAACTGAATTTTAAAAGTAATACACCTGAATTGGAATAGTCTTCATAATACCTTGTTGCTAGCTCTGCCAAGAAGGACTTAGTACTGATTCTGTGTTTTCCATTTCCACAGAGTCAGTCATAGTATATATTATTTATTCATTAGATTTATATTCTGTCTTTCCTCCAAGCTTTCAAGACGGCATATATGTAACACACTCATTTTCTTTTGTTTGCTTTCATTCATGACAACAGCTCTGTGATATAGGTAGGAAAGGAGTTCCAAGATGAGTCTGAAGTCACCAGGTTAACTTTTGACCTTGTACTTGAGACTCCTTCTTCCTAATAACATACCTTCACCTCCACATTATAATGACTCTCTGACCTAGTTGTCATAAAAGGGGAAACTGAGATGAACAGCCAAATGGGGCTAATATGAACTCCCCCAAACTTGGAAATCACATCTGGGAGAAGAAAGAATTAAATCAGCAAAACTATTTGCTTTGCAGAGGCTATAACCAGACCCAAGCTGCTTTTCCATTTAAACAGAAGATACAGATGGGGATGTCCTTGGCGCTCTCTGAGCTTGGTTGCTTTCTTGCAAATGTTTCATTACCCAAACTAGGTAACATCATCAGTGCTAGGAGGAGGGAAGAGGAAGAGGAGGGGGAGAGGAGGAGGAAGACTGTGGGTTCCTTAGTAGTCGCTGAGTGTGGTTGTTTTCTTGCAGATGTTTCATTACCCTAGCACTGATGATGTTACCTGGTTTGGGTCATGAAACACCTGCAAGAAAACAGCCAAGCTCAGAGAGCACCAAGGACCATTCATTTCAACCCTGAGCTACCAATATTCTCCTTTTATAGGTACAGATGGAGTTGACAGCCTCACTTATTCTGTCAAGTGGGAATGGAGACTTCCGTGGACTTTCCTCCTGCCTCACATCCATACTTGGTGTGATCTGAGAAGCCCCTTCCACCCAAGAAAGCTATCTCCCTCATCCCTTCCCATGCCACTGGAATTCTCACGCCTTCTTCAGGCTGTTCCTTAGAGCCAGAGAGAGCCTTAATACTGAGTAGGCACATGAAAATCTGTATCCCACTCCATCTGTGAGCTTTTCTTGACTTAATAAGTATCTTTTCCAGCCTGCTAATTTCCAGATGTGATGAGACCACAACTCCCACCGTTCCCGATCAGTATGGCCAATAACTGGGAGTTGTGGTCCCAACACGTCTGGAAAGATGCTGTAGAACCTTGACTTTAGGTGATTATAGCAGGTTTGATGATGCACCGGGGAGACAGAGGAGTTCTCTGAAGTACCTAGGAAGACCCTAGTGATGGTACCTTTTATAGGTCAAATCCAGGTCCTGGGAGAATTTGGCTTATGCCTTTTCAAGAAGACTTCTGCTTCCTCTTAGTGGTTTGGGGACTTGTGAGCTCAGGAAACTGAAAAAGCAAACACTCTCAGCTGTCACTGTGGCAGCATTTTTTTGATTGGCACCGTGACAATTGTAGCCCACAGCTTTGCTACAATGCTTCCCCCGCCTCTCTGGGATTAATTAGTGGTTTGTGCCACCCTTTGAAGATGCTAAGGCTGATCTTCAACTCTGTTTTCTGCCTCCTGCTTTGCAACCATTATTCTGGGTATGGCAAGCCTCTTGGGTTCCATTGCTTGTCACCTTTCCCCTTAAGAAAATAAAATTCTTCCTTATCCCTTAGCAGTTCTGGGTAAAGATCCGGGGTGGGATTCAAATTTTGTAACAACCGGTTCTGTGGGCATGGCTAGGTGGGTGTGGCTAGGTGGGTGTGGCAAGGTGGGTGTGGCCATGTGATTGGGTGGGTGTGGCTTTTTTGCAGCAAACACCCCCCTCCCCATTTTTGGGGCCTTCTGGTCCTCAGGGATGCCTCCAGGAGGGGGGGCGTTTTTGCTCCCAGAAGGCTTCCCTGAGGACCAGGAAGGAAAAAAATGGAGCCTGGGGGGGGACCTCCAGCCCCCCCTGTGCTCAATTTTGGGGCCTTCTGGGCCTCAGGGGAACCTCCTGGGCAGCGTTTTTGCTCCCAGGAAGCTTCCCTGAGGGCCAGGAAGACAAAAAGTGGAGGGGGTGGATTTTTGGCATTCCTGGGCCTCAGGAAAGCCTCCCGAGCGAAGCAGTAAGTAAGGGAGGAGAATCCCAGGGCAGCTGATTATAGAAACAGCTGATCATTGGGAGGGGAAAAAAAGAAATACCTTAGGTGACTGGGCGGAGAAGAATGCAGTCGGCGATGTTGGGCATGTGCGCGATGTTGCGCAGGCACGATAAGGACTGACCGGGAGGGGAGGGGCAGGTGGAGATGGGCAAGGCCAGCCAGGGGCACGATTTGCCACTTCTCCAAACTGCGCAGAATCATAAAAACCAGTTCTATAGAACCAGTCTGAACCGGTAGAATCCCACCCCATCCCAATCCTTTGATAAATATTGTTTTCTCTTTCCACCCTGAAGAAATGCACCGGAATGGATATGCGTAGAGTTCAATTGGATGTTTTGCCATTCATATAGTAGGAATATTGGTGGCATGAAGGAATAGGAACACATTTCCTGGAAGGACAGATTTCCTGCTTCTACCAACTCATGAAACCATGGACAACCATAGATCTCTGTGTACCACAGCTCAATAAACTAAATTAGAAAGTCTGGGCTATGGTGATTGCCCATGGTTGTGGTGCTCCAACTGTGCTTGTAGATCATCAGGTTCCTCTAGCAGAAACCTTGTTAAGTCTAGGTGGATTTCTTCATGAGAGTTTTTTTTTCTCCTGGGCTCACAAATAAGTATGATACCCGTGGGAATCTCCTTTGGGGTTTATTCTATTTTCCCCTTCCAGTGTATCTGTGATGATCCAGCAGGTTTGATTGAGAGGCTGACAAATCCACAGGGATAAGGTCAGATGAAAAGAGATGGGGCCATCATGAACCCTACTCATCACATTTTGTCTCCCACAAATGCTAGCGATGATAGCAAAAAAAGAAGAGGATACGTCTCATTACTGCTCTCCATCTTTACATACTGGTCTGAGCAACATTTAGATCTTCAGATGATGTTGGATTGTAGCTCTCACCACCCCTTATCAGGGACCAAAGATGATCAAAGAAGTCAATGAAGCTTAGAAAGTCATACAGTGTCCTCCTCTTCCTTGATGGGCAGCACTGTTTAGATTTGTTGTCCTCGATGCTCTCAGAGCTTGGTTGTTTATTTCCAGAAGTTAGTGAGATTTAGGAAAAGCCCTGGTGGTGGCACAGTAGTTAGATTGCTGTATTGCAGACAAACTCTGCCCACAGCCAGCAGTTCAATCCTGACTGGCTCAAGGTTGACTCAGCATTCGATCCTTTCAAGGTTGGTAAAATGAGGGCCCAGATCATTGGGGGCAAAAGGCTGACCCTTAGGGAGGACTGTGAAGCACTGTGAAGTGGTATATAAGTCTAAATCTACTACTATCGCTATTGAATAAAGTCATTTCTTTCCTACATGCTTGGATAATGATGGAGCTACCATCACTTAAAAACAGAGTACTGGTAACTCTTGCACCCTTATAATGGTTAATTTGCCTTATTTGAAAACTTCTGACTGGCGTCACATATTATACAAGTGAGCCCATTCACTGTGCTTACGAGTTGTTTTTAGATGATTACAAATGTTCTGAGCATGGTGATTAATTAACTTATTATAGATCCTTCCCCCCTCCCTCTTCCTCCCTCCCCCTCCCTCTCTCTCCTGCTCCCGCTTTCTCCCCCTCCCTCTCCCTCCCTCTCTTCCTCCCCCTCTCCCTCTCTTCCTCTCTCTCCCTCCCTCTCCCTCTCTCCCCTCTCTCTCCCTCCCTTTCTTCCTCCCTTCCTCTCTCTTCCCCTCCATCTTCCCCTCCCTCTCTCCCTCTCCCTACCCCCTCTCCCTCTCTTCCTCCTTCTCCCTCTCCCTCCCCCTCTCTCCCTCTCTTCCTCCCTCCCTCTCTTTCCCCCTCCCTCTCTCCCTCCCTCCCTCTCCCTCCCTCTCGCTCCCCCTTCCCTCTCCCTCTCTCTCTCTCTCAGTGCATCATTACCTCCTATATAACAACATTTATAACACATTGGACTATTCACCCAGCTAGCACAATGTTATCTCTTTTCATTGACAGATGCACTTCTATCATTTGCTATATGCTCTTTAAAGGTAGATATGCTATAAATTGAAAACAAGGCCTTGCTGGATGCTATAGTCACCGTTTAAATAGTAACACTGCTACATAAGGTATCTATATTAATGTTAGGGTCAGAGTTTTAATGTGAACTAAGACGACACCCTGTATTTGATATACATGAAGCTCTGACTCACCCCAGGTTGTGTGTCTTCGTTTAGGATAAAGGAGCAATGTGCCATTAAATGAAAAGCCAATTCCACTTTAGCTACCTCTAGGGCACGTTTTGGAAATCCACCACTGTCAAGGTTATCAGTTCTTTTTTCTTACACTAGTTTGATAGTTAATAAGGCAAAATTATATTCATCCCTGCTCATGTTCCATAGAGACACCATTATTGTCATCCACTGCTGCATATCAGAACATCACCGTGTCTGATGAGGTGCACAATCCATGCATATATACCTATTTGTACCATGTGGAGTCCCTTAGTGGCCTCTGAGTTTGGTTATTTTCTTGCAGACATTTCATTACCCAACTGGGCTGCATTATCAGTGCTAGAAGGGAGTGGTATTTGCTTGTATTCAGAGTAAACCCCTTTCCCTTCTAGTACTGATGATGCTACCCAGATGGGTAATGAAATGCCTGCAAGAAAACCACCAATCTCAAAGAGCACCAAGAACCCCACAATTCAACCTGAGCTACAAAGATTCTCTTCAATGTTTGCACCACAGATAAGACAGACTTCAAGGGTTTTTCCATGTCTTTCTAAACATTTAGTGGATGTGAAGCCCACTCTCTTGTCAATAGCACAGACATTCTTGGGCAGTGGTGGTGGGATTCCACTGGTGTAAACAACCCGGTTTGGTGAGCGTGCTTTGCCTGCGTACACAGCATTTGGAAACCACCCATTTTCAGCTAAAATTTACCTTCTGCTGCAACATCGGTGAGTAAAACAGTTGAGATGCGGCTGAAAAACAAAGAAATATAGGACAGACTAGGGCAGGGACAGGTGGATGGGACCAACTAATTGCTGAAACTACCAGATTGCCCGAACTGGTCCATACTGGCTGAATCCCACCTGTCGACTCATAAAATATTTCTGTGGTCTTTTTAGAGTTGCCAACAGAAACGGGTTTTGAAACAGCACTGCAGAAGCTTGGGAATCGAAAGTGCATTCCATAAATGGTTTTTCAAAGATAGTAAGTAAGTGACTGAAGTTTCTGCCATGCAAATGTCTAACTGGAGAACATGATTGATGACTCTTGGCTATAGATGTGCCTCATTGGAGAATATGAATTATGATACAACCAGAGGGGTGGGGGAAAACCAGGGTCAAGGGAGACAATAAATTATGTGTTTCAGTCGGCTACACCCAGGCAGCGCCAGACATGTTAACTCCCAATAAATCCTTTTGAAGTTTTGGAAGTTTGGCCTGAGACTCATGATTTAATTGGGGTAACTGCCGGAATCCTGTCAGCTAGCCGACTCTGAGACCTGAATCCTGACACCACTCAAACCTGGCAATTTCTACTGCTGAAAAAACGGGCAGCCAACTCTTCTGTTCAAGTCTTGCCTATAAGCGTAGAAAAGCTACTGTTGACCCAATTGCTTCCTTATAGGGGAACCTGGACTCCTATAAAACTGTCTTCAGCTTCTGAGTTTGTTTTCCAAGCGGGGGATGGGAAAGTAGGAAGAAACTTTCCCGCACTTCAGAAAACTTGCATGAATTGACAACTTGCAGAAATAGACTGTGGGCTGAACAAGCCACTTTAAATATTTAGGTGACTAATATAATTAATATGTCATGTTCATGCATATGGTAGATGTCAGGGGGATGTTGAATTTATTCTGCTATATACTTAATGCTTTTATTCTAAAGTCTTTTATGCTCACATGTGAAAAAGAAGCTTTTGTGAGCTCATGGTGGAGTCCTGGTACCTTCTAATATACAAATATAAAGAAAGAATCGGCATGAAGATTTCATTTTCAGTTGCTTGCTTACGTACAGTTCCATCGAGCAACAAAAAATGGTGAGCAGATTGCATTGCTGAAAAGGAGAACATGGAATTTTAATATTCAATAAGTCACCAGCATTTTGTTTTATACTGTCAAGAAGAGCTGAGCTCAAATGGAGGGGAGGTCTTTATGGATACAGTCATGTAGTAGTTTTCTTGGCTGCAGTATGGCTTTCCATTCAGAGGTGGTCTTCAGCAGGTTCTGACCAGTTCTGGAGAACCGGTAGTGGAAATTTTGAGTAGTTCGGAGAACTGGCCAATCCCACCTCTGATTGGCCCTGCTCCCATCTATTCTCTGCCTCCCGAGTCCCAGCTAATCAGCTGGGTCTTCTTTTGTTGCCTTGCACAGGGGAACAGAGCTGGAAAGCAGGTTAGTGGAGCGGGGAGGGAATGGAATTTTCAGTATCCTTACCCTGCCATAGCCACCAAGCCATGCTACGCCCACCAAGCAATGCCCACAGAACCAGTAGTATTTTTTTTTAATCCCACCACTGTTCCCACTAGTATCTTCTGGGATGGTTCTCTCTCCTAGACCAGCTAGGGGTAGCTCCTGATAGCCTTCCTTCCAAGGATTACTCTAAAGATTATTCAGATTTGACATTGATCAACCTTTTGAGATCAGCCAAGGTTAGTCTATGCAGAAGGAACAGTGCAATTGATATAGCAAGTTCTGACTTGGTGGCCATCTTGAAGTTGCCGATAACCAGCTAGTATATTGGCTATCTCTGCTTTCCATTTTGAATGGATTTTGACATTCCACTCCCTTTGGATCTCAGCAGCAACAAATGCTAACACCAAATAAAACCTAGCTCGTTTCAAATAAACACAACAACACAAATCATTTAGTAATCTATCTGAAGAAGAGATATTTTACTGAAGGCTTGTACAAACAATACTAGTTGCAATTTTATCATGAATTAACTGATTAAAAGTAATATACTGGGAAACTGGCATCATGCAAAAAATATTCCTGGACAGTTTTCCTTTGACAGATTCCTAAATGGTAGGAAGATTTATAAAGGAATTTCTTGTATTGGGAATAACAGGGAATATAAACAACTACAAACATTTCCAATTTTGGGGGTAAGATTTGCAATCAACTGGATTGTATTAACACGCTAATAGGAGTGTGTAATTAAACAGATATTTACTGATCTGCAATTCTACAACTACAGCTGATCTAGGGTAAAAGCAAACAAGAGGAAAATTAGATGCCCACGATCTTTTTTTGCAAGACCTAAGAGTTTAAGTTTGTCATGGCTAATTTGAATTAGATGCATCCCATGTAAAATCTGCCGCAAATCTACACCAGCAAGAGGAATGAACTGTAGTAGCAAACAATGACAAAGGCAGGCCAAGATCCTTCATTGAAAGCAGAATCACGGCTGCACAGCTAAATTTAAAAAAAATATATATAAAAAATCTAAATGAAATATTTCTTATCAAGTAAAAAATCAGGGTTGGCTCTGTTTGTAACCTCAGTGGTAGCTGAATACAGGCAGAGAGAGAGAGAGAGAGAAAGAGAGAGAGATATTTCTACTCGGAAAATTGCCAGAGCAAATTTCCTTTGATTTGTACGTGCATCTGGGTAGTAGTATTTTTTTTATTTTTTTTTTGCCAAGAGAGATATAAAAAGAACGTTTTAGATGAGGTGTTCAAGAAAGCCGCTGGAGCAGAAACGGGGTGAGTGGCAAAGAAGAAGAAGGGGGTTAGTTTCCACACAGACACCGACACACAAACAGACACACACACACACACACACATACACAACTGCCTTGAAACATTCTCCCAATGTCCACTTGCCAGCCATTTCTGTCTCCTCCTCTGGCTGTTTACTTTGGTCTTTTGTTTCTCTCACTTGTTGCTATGCATGTAGCGTATGGCAGGAGCTCCAGTGAATATAGGCCAGCCTTTGATTGTACAACAGGAAAGGAGATGATTATAATATTTGACAGGAGGGAAAGGAAGGGTGGGAAAGCTTCACGCTTTCATATCTGCTTTGTCATAAATAAGAAACTTGCAAAAGCTTTTCGAGACAGAGTTTTCACCACCACCCCCTGCCTCCGCCCCCGCTTTATGCAAAGGGTTGTGTGGCTAACAAAAATCGGTAGTTGGCTTAGGAGGAAACCTATGGTAGATTCGTGGCTTGGCTGTTCTTGGTGGGTTGCCACAAAGGAGAGGGAGTCAAGCTATTTTTGTTCCAACATCTGAGGAGCTGCCACAGAGAAGAGGGAGGAGTTGTTCAAGCTATTTCCCAAAACACTTGAAAACCATACGAGGAATCACGGATGGAAATTGATGGAGAGATTCAACCTAGAAACAAGGAGACATTTTCGGACCATGAGAACAATCAACCCATGGAACAGAAGTTCCCATCAGAAGCTGTGGGAGCTTCATCACTGGAGGCTTTCAAGAAGAGAACCTGCTTGGTTGGTGGTGGGGGTTGGACTAGATTGTTAATCTTTAGACTGTATCTGTATTCTCCAGAGCACGTGAAGGCAGGAGAAGAAGCAAAGCAATGGATGGAAGCGAATCAAAGGAGAAGAAGCAACCTGGAATTAGCAATAGCACTTAGACTTATATCCCACTTCATGGTGTTTTTACAACCCTCTCTAAGCGGTTTACAGAGTCAGCATATTTCCCCCAACAATCTGGATCCTCATTTTATCCACCTCAGAAGGATGGAAGGAGAAACTTCTTGACAGGGAAGAACAATTAATCAGTGAAATGGCTTCCTTTTGGAAGTTGTGGATGCCCCAATACTGGAGGTCTTTAAGAAGAGATTGGACAACAATTTGTCTGAAATGGCATTGAGCTTCCTGCCTGCGCATGGGGGGGCTGGACTAGAAGACCTCCAAGGTCTCTTCCAACTCTGTTATTCTGTTCTGTCCTATTTTCCCATTGTTTCCCCCTCCTCACCCCGCTTCCTCCCCCAGCTTTCTTCTCCACCTTGTCTTGTGGAATCACTTCACTACAACAATACTCCTCGTGTGACCCTGGGGAAAGTTGTATTAGAAACATTGATCAGAAATAATAAGCACACCGAGAAGCAAATATTTGTTCTCTCAATATGGAGAGCAGGAAGTTGATGTTTGAGCACGATTTCAAACTCCCTTCCAGATCTGAGAAGCTTTGTCCTGGATCGGAGTAGCCAGCTTCTCCCATGCCTTATGGCCAGCTTCTGTCTCTAGACTGCTAGAGATCAATGTCCGCCTCATGACCGAAAAAGTGTAGACCCAGTTGGGGGAACTTTCCTCTTGATGCCCTCACCATCGGAATCAAGAATTTAAATGGGCAAAATGGCAAATTTTCAAAGCTTGTCTGAGCTGTGATTTCAGGATTGACAAAGCTGGCTTGTGCAGGAGGAATGGGGGCAGCATGATAACACGACATATTAAAAGTTTGAAAGTGATATCAGGTCTGTTTAGTCATGGTTCAGTTGTTGAAGTGATTTTGATACAGCTGCAGGAATCTCCAGATGGTGACCTACTGATTCTTGGTAACTGGGATTGTCTGTTGGCTGCATACCAGGCTTAGAGGTTTGTTCGATATGCATTTTAACACATTTCTCACTTCCTGTATGCAAACTGAAAGTTAGTCATGCACCAAGATCTTTTTTTTCTTCTAAATGAGTGATGCAACCCATCATTTACAAAATTCAAATTGTTGTGTTTAGAAAACCCAGGGACTGTGTTTTCATAAATCATGCTGTGCTCAAACAAATAGCCCATTATGAGTCAGTGAATATGTGGTTTCCTAAGTGTAAAAAAAAATGAAACTGGCAAGCTACTAGATATAAACAGGCAGCAAAGCCCACACCCACTGACACTGAGGATGTTATCTATTTGGATAATGAAACGTCTGCAAGTAAGCAACGCATAATATAATTCTGGAAGTTGAAGTTCACAAGTCTTAAACTATATTCCACTACTGATTAAAAAAAATGGATTTGGTGCCTTAAAACTTTAAGATTTTACCACTCACAATGGGATATAGTCCACCTAGCCTCATCTCATGGGGAAGGTTGATTCAGATTCTGGGTGCTTCCATTCTATGGGTGTCTGTCTGTCTGTCTGTCTATCTATCTATCTATCTATCTATCTATCTATCTATCTATCTATCT
>NW_020769350.1:4840637-4871080 GCF_900518735.1 Pseudonaja textilis | reverse complement strand
TATCTATCTATCTATCTATCTATCTATCTATCTATCTATCTATCTATATCTATCTATCATCCATCTGTCCATCTGTCTGTCCATCCGTCTGTCCATCCATCCATCCATCCATCCATCCATCCATCTATCTTACATGCCACCTATCTCATCTAGAAGAGACTTTTAGGCAGCTTACAATCATAAAAACACAACACACACACACCCCACACACAAAATGTTAAAATGTTAAAACAATGAATATCCATAGAGGTGGTCCTCGTCTAATGACCCCAATAGAGCCCTAAATTACTATCGCTAAATGAGACAGTTGTTAAGTGAGTTCTGCCCCATTTTATGACTTGCCTCGCCACAGTTGTTAAGTGGATCACTGGAGTTGCTAAGTCAGTAACTCGGTTCTTCAGTGAATCTGAATTCAGCTCCTTGTAGCATTGCCTGACCAGCAAAGCCTGTCCGAGAGCTTAGTAGGAAATGATGAGGGTAATAATAAGATTAAGAAGCATCCATTCCCTGGTTCAGGCGAGGATCTTATGGCTGCTTTATGGCTGATTCAGCAAACTGGAAAATCCCACCCCTGGCTAGCCCTGCCCACCCGCCCCACCCCTCCCAGGAATCCCCAAGCCGCCCATTTTGGATCCCAGGTAAGTACAGGGCCCATATTGAGGCTTGAGGAGGGTGAAAAACAGGCCTCCCGGATGTTCCAGAAGGCCGGAAACGGCCCCATTTCCGGCCCTTGAGGAAAGCCTCGGGAGCCAGGGAAGGGTGAACCCCCCCTCACCTGCCGTGGTGCAGGAGGCCAACAAGGCCACGCCCACCATGGCCACGCCCACCCAGCAACCAGGCGGAGAACCCGTTGCTAAAATTTTTGTAAGCCCAGCCCTGCCCCTGTTGCCTTCTTGTTCTTCAGAACGAGGCAATTTCATTTTGTAGGCAGTGCGTCCCCATCCTTCGAGGGCTTACCTCATCAGTAACATATTTTGAGGATAAAAAGCTAGAACTGTCAGCGAGGCACCCTGTTGAATGAGTGAACTTGATATAATTAATCAGATGTCAGGACCCTGAAGCCAAAGACGCTTTGATAGCTGGGGGGTGGGTGGGTGGGGAGCAAAACCTGTCAAAGGGTCCTTTTTTTCCCCTTCCCTTGTAGCATTTTTCTATCTGTTTCTTTTCATACACCCACCTGGCCTTCTGTGTCCTATCAGCTCACAGCCAGCATTCTACACTGATAAAACACCTTCCAGCACAATATCTAGATACAATTCAGCTGGCTTTTTTCAGGAATAAAAGCATTTTTCTTTCGTCTTGGCAGAAAGGCAATGCCAGATAGCAAGCAGCCTCGGAGCAGGGCGGGGATGGGAAATGGCTAATACCTTCCACAAGAAATTTAGAATAGAATAGAATAGAATAGAATAGAATAGAATAGAAGAGTTGGATGGGACCTTGGAGGTCTTCTAGTCCAACCCCCTGCTTGGGCAGGAAACCCTGCACCACTTCAGACAAATGGTTATCCAATCTCTTCTTAAAAACCTTCAGTGATGGAGAATTCACAACTTCAGGAGGCAAGTCGTTCCACTGATTAATTGTTCTAACTGTCAGGAAATTTTTTCCTTAGTTCTAAGTTGCTTCTCTCTTTGATTAGTTTCCACCCATTGCTCCTTGTCCTGCCCTCGTGTGCTTTGCAGAATAGCTTGACTCCCGCTTCTTTGGGGCAGCTCCTGAGATATTGGAACACTGTTATCATGTCGCCCCAGTCCTTCTTTTCATCAGAGTAGACACACCCAATTCCTGCAACCGTTCTTTATACATTTTAGCCTCCAATCCCCTAATCATCTTTGTTGCTCTTCTCTGCACTCTTTCTAGAGTCTCAACATCTCTTTTACATCGTGACGACCGAAACTGGATGCAGGATTCCAAGTGTGGCCTTACCAAGGCATTATAAAATGGTATTAACACTTCACGTGATCTTGATTCCATCCCTCTGTTGATGCAGCCTAGGACTGTGTTGGCTTTTGCGGTAGCTACAGCACACTGCTGCCTCATATTTAAATGATTGTCCATTCGGACTTCACAATCCCTCTCACAATCACAAATTTGATTGAAAAGATGGTCGTTGGTTTAACTACGGATGAACCAGAATGGATTTGGGGAAAGAGGTGTGCAGATTTCAGGATCCTGGAACATAAATGGAGAGCAAGCAAAACCCACAAACGTTGCAGCCATCAGGGTTGCAATTGAGGTCTACCTAGAATAACACTATGAGGCTCATTGGGTGGACTGTGGGGAAATTTTTACTTTTTTCTAATGACAGGCTTGCTGGAAGGTGCATGTTTTATTCAAGGGAGTTTTGTTCGTCTCTACCAGGATGATATGATCCAGCTCCATCTGTTTGTTCAGGCTTTAATCCAAGGGCTTTGCAAGTGTGGATGCTGGGAACGATGCACAAATGGGTTGTGTTTTGCCAGCAAGCCCCTCAAAACTCAAGCATATCCCTTGGCCTGGACGTTTGTAGATTCCTGTTTTAAAATACGAATGGATGGTCTTCTAGAAAACAATTCTCAATATTTTCATTCATTTTTCCTGGCTGGCTATTTTGGTGTCATGGTTAAGGTGTTGGCTAAAAACAAGGAGATGGTGAGTTCTGGTTCCACCTTAGGCATGGAACCCAACTGGGTGACTTCGGACTAATAAGCCAGGAGGCTGTGAGTTCTAGTCTTAGACATAAAAGCTAGCTGAATGATCTTGGGCCAGTCCCTTACTCCCAGCCCAACCCACCTCAAAGGATTGTTGTTGTGGGTCAAATAGGAGGAGAAAGGAGCATTAGGTATGTTCACTACCTTTAGTTAGTTATAAGGTAATTGCAGCTGTAGAAAGATAAAGATAAGGTTCCCCTTGCACATACCTGCTAGTCATTTCCGCTCTGCTCATCTCCATTACAAAGCTGAAGAGCCAGCGCTGTCTGAAGACATCTCTGTGGTCCTGTGGCTGGCATGATTAAATGCCAAAGGCACATGGAACGCTGTTACCTTCCCCCAAAGTGGTCCCTACTTTTCTACTTGCATTTTTACATGTTTTTGAACTGCTAGGTTGGCAGAAGCTGGGACAAGTAATGGGAACTCACTCCATTATGCAAAGCTAGGGATTCGAACCACCAAATTGCCGACCTTTCTGATCGACAAGCTCAGCATCTTAGCCACTGAGCCACCGCATCCCTTTTTGCAGCTGTATAAAAAGCAAATAAATAAACACAAGGAAAGAGATGATTTCCCAAGAGCAAAGAGAGGCCAAACCAAGGAAAGAAATCCAGGGAAGAGGCTGAGAAAAGAAACTCTCAAGAATCTATCATTGTTCCTGCTCCAGACTCAGGAGCGGATTGTGCCATCCAGTTTAACGAAGTGAAAGCATTTTAGGAAAATCTGAGCTTCGCTTTGTGAACCGTGGTGACGGAGAGATGCTTAGAGTTAGCTATTCAATTTCTGTGCTGGCCTTTCGGTGTAGCTGGGATAGTTCATCTTTATCAAGAAGCAATAAGCGGACAGCCAAATATATTTCAGTTTTAATAAGATGTTGCTACTTGTGCACACATCTCATAGAACAATTAATGTCAAAGGCATCTCTGAGATAGAGACGACACACGGGGCTGTTTACCAAGTTGGAAAATTTATGGGAGACAAAAACTAGGGCTTCAATGGGGCTGGAGAAAGGAGGGGTCATCAGGGTTAGACCTTAAAATGGAGATAGCTTCATGTTCATAAAAAGTATGTGTCATCACAGGGAAAATCAACATTTTCAAGTTGAAAGAAAGCCATTCTCCAAAAGGAGACTAACATAATAACAGAGTTAGAAGCAGAGGTGGCATTGGTAGCAGAAATTTTGAGTAGTTCGGAGAACCAGTAAATACCACCTCTGACTGGCCCCGCCCCCATCTATTCTCTGCCTCCTGAGTCCCAGCTGATCAACCGGGTCTTCTTTGGTTTCCCTGCACAGGAGAACGGAGCTGGAAAGCAGGTTAGTGGAGTGGGGAGGGAATGGGGATTTTGCAATAACCTTCCCCCAGGAGTGGGGAGGAAATGGAGATTTTATAGTATCCTTCCCCTGCCACACCCACCAAGCCACGCCCACAGAACTGGTAGCAATTTTTTTTTGAATCCCACCACTGGTTGGAAGGGATCTTGGAAATCTTCTAATCCAAACCCTACTCAAGCAGGAGAGCCCATGCCAGTGGTGGCTAACCTTTTTGGGCTCCTGTGCCAATAATTGTGTGAGTGCTTGCATTTGTGTGCTTGTGTGCTACCACCCAGAAGGAAATGCGCATCCCCCTACGGCCCCTGCGCATGCGCGCGCAATCCCCACCCTCATCTCCATACCTGCACTGTGCCTCCAAGCTGATTTTTGGCCCTTTTGAGAACTCCCAGAGGCTTGAGGAAAGCTTCTGCAGGCTTTGCAGGCCAAAAAATGGGCCAGTTTCATCACATCTGGTATTTCCGGAAATACAGGAAGTGATGAAACAGGCCCATTTTGGGGGCCTGCAAAGGCTTTCCTCAAACCTCTGGGAGACCAAAAAAGAAGACGCAACCTCTGGGGGCAAATCAGTTTTCTGCCCTAATGGTTTCTTCCAACAACCAGTTCACCAAACTGCTCAGACAGTTAACAACCGGTTCTCCTGAACCGATGTGAACCGGCTGACTCCCACCACTGGGGCAAGTCATTTCACTGATTGATTGTTCTTACAAGAAATTTCTCCTGAGTTCTGAGTTGTTTTTCTCCTTGATTGGTTTCCATCCAGTGCTTCTTGTCCTGCCTTCTGGTGCTTTGGAAAACAGGTTGGACCCCTCTTCTTTGTGGCAGCCCCTCAAATACTGGAACGCTGCTAGAATAAATGCTGCAATGGTCACAAGGGTAAAAAATGAACATACCTCCCATTTTTCAGTGTTGCCATAATTTCGAGCGGTTACTGAAGTTGGTTGTAAGTTGAGGTCTACCTGTAAAGAGAAGTTACTGAAGTTTAGAAACCCAAGTATCACCTGGATTTAAAACACACAGCTACAGAGAGGCATCATTCAAATACGAATGATTTCACTCATAAATCATTTCCCCCTGTGTTGGAAACTGGGAAGATGAACCTTGACATCCGCAGCAAAGGGAATTGAAAATTATCCTTTCAACTTTCCATATGGTACAAGGGTAGGAAGAGATTTGCATCCCTTTCTATGCAAATCACCCCTTTCTGTGCAAATTATCCTTTTCCATGTAAATCATCCCTTTCTATGCAAATCTCTCCTTTCTATGATTTGCAGCCCATTCTGTGAGCTCCTGCCTTCAAATGCAACTCTAAATGCAGCTCCCACACTAATTGGGAATCAGCTGTTCTCATCCACAGGTATTTGTGGACTTCAACATGGCTGGCTGGGGAATTCTGGGAGTTGAAGTCCACAGGTCTTAAAATTGCCAAAGCTGGACACCAAAGCTGGCGTAGGGTGTACTAATGAGTTGTTTTATGGGCTTCTACCAAATATCTGTAGGGAAAAAACAAACTTTACAAGGCTTTTGAGAGAATAAAACAGTACTACTACTCTTTGTAATAAAAAAAATATGCTGGAACAAAGAGATGAAAAACAGCAGAGCTGCATAAAAGAGCAAAGGTATTATATATAAAAAAAACTTCTAGTAAAATCATCATCTTTTTTGTTAAGGTTTCTGTTCAATCCTGTCTGGTTTTGGAGACTCCCTGGCCATATCCCTTCTATATTCTATATTTTCTTGGCAAGGTTTTTCAGAAGCGTTTACCATGGCTGCCTTCTTAGGGCTAAGAGAAAGTGACTGGCCCAAGGTCACCCATTTTGGCTTTATGCCAAAAGTGGGTCTAGAACTCCAAGTCTCCTGGTTCCTAGCCTGAAGCCTTTAGCACCCCACCAAACTGCCCTTTCTACCATCCCTTAACTGAACCCCTAAGAGTCGTCTTGAAGACGTTCAAAATGTGTTTAAAACAGGCAGCCAAAAGGTCCCTGGACAGCTTAATTTTATATATATATATATTTTTAAAAAATATTCAATGAAAAAGATGCAGAGAAAAAGCTTGCAAGAATCCATTATGGAACTTTGTGGTCCATGATGTTTCTCTCTTTCATCTAACTCTTTCATCAAAACCCACATGATGTCCTTCTGAATCACTGAATCATATCAACGCTTAGCTGATCTGCCATTCTTTTCCCCAGGTGACTCTCAAGAGTGAACCTACAGAAATGAACCCTCTCTGAATGTATCTTCCTCCTTCCTTCCTTCCTTCCTTCCTTCCTTCCTTCCTTCCTTCCTTCCTTCCTTCCTTCCTTCCTTTCTTTTCCTTCCTTCCTTCCCCAGGTGACTCTCAAGAGTGAACCTATAGAAATGAACCCTCTCTGAATGTACCTTCCTTCCTTCCTTCCTTCCTTCCTTCCTTCCTTCCTTCCTTCCTTCCTTCCTTCCTTCCTTCCTTCCTTCTTTTCCTTCCTTCCTTCCTTCCTTCCTTCCTTCCTTCCTTCCTTCCTTCCTTCCTTCCTTCCTTCCTGCCTGCCTGCCTGCCTGCCTGCCTGCCTGCCTTGCCTTGCCTTGCCTTGCCTTCCCCCTCTTCTCTTTCTCTCTCTCTCTCTTTCCACCTGATTCCAAAGCCTCACCTTTGGCCAGTTGTTCTATCTATTCTCCTCTCCTCTGCTTCCAAAGTGTCTCGCAAAACAGAAGACAATTTGGGGGAAATTCCCAAAGGTGGAAGACAGGATATGTGTAATATTTATTTAGCGAGGAGACAACCAAACCATTTCCCTCCCTCCCCTCTTTGTGGCAGCCCCTGATGCCTCTAACGTCTCAATATTTTCCTTCAGTCCAGAGGGAAAGCATCAGAAACAATTTCTGCCCTGGGATTTTTCGCTATTGTGTGAGGCCAAATGAGTTTTTTCCCCCCTTTGGTCTTCTCCAGCAATAATAATCCCAAGCAGCCCAACCTAGAAATCCCTTCTGAAAAAAAAAAACCCTGCATGATCTGAAGCCAATTTGACAAAGGAAGAAAACTGTGGAGACCCTGCTAGGCCGATTCTTGCACAGCTTTAAAGCGAGAAGAAGAACCTTTCTCACTTATTAGGACTCCACCCTCTGCCATCCTAGATGATCCATCTCTGGATACGGATGCTCCCTTTCCTGCCGTGGCTCAGAGCCTCCAAGGCTAACCCGGCCTCCTTTTGATCAAGCCACCCCACCGCTTAGGCTTGCCACGAGTGGCCTCCTCCACCATTGTATGAGGCAAAACTGCAGAGCCTTTGAACGAAGTCTCCCTTTGAAAAAAAAGAGAGAGAGAGAGAGAGAGTTCAATAAAGCCTTTGCTTTCCTGGTATGGCTTGCTCGAATGGCAAAGCTTCCATTTTCACACCTCGGTAATTGGTGCTAGGCTCGAAGGGAAGTTCTACTTTTCCAACCTTGCTGGGGTCAGGTGGAGATGAATTGAATTAAAAAGAGTGGAAATTGGTTCAGGGCAAGGCAGAGGATGGGGTGGAGTTTCCTGCACAATCGCTCCTTTCCGGCTCTCGACATTGAGCAGATTTGGGCGGCCTTGCAATACGCCCTTGAAGACCAAGATCCCACCTGGATCTTCCTCCTGCCTCCAAGGAGACTCCTCAGAAATGATGGCAAAATGCTGAACTCTGGTTCTTTTATCCATTGGGGGGAGGGAGGACCTGGCTGGGTCTGGAGCAGCTGCCGTCAGAGAGTCCCGATGGGGCTCTGAAGGCACAAAAGAGCAAAAAAAAAAAAAAAAAATTATAAGAAAAGCAAAGCTGTCAGTTGAGTTGAGATGAAGAAGGGAGATGGGGGTGTCCTTGGTGCTGTCCGAGATTGGTTGCTTTCTTGCAGATGATTCACAACCCAAACTAGGTAACATCATCAGTGCAAATCATGTAACCTGGTAGTATTATCTAGGGCAGAAGAGTCAAACTCAAGGCCCAGGGTGTTGTGGTTAGCCAGCCGCAGGTACAGACGGCTGAGGAGAGTGAGGACTCAGATGAGGGGCCAGGACCATTAGAGAGTGGACCGCTGCCTTCAGAGATTGTGGGGACTGGCAGCAGCAATGAGGAGGTTCCCGAGGAGCCTGTGCCAAGTGCACATGCACGAAGAATTGCTCGGAGGAAAGAACAGTTACAACAGCATGGGCAACTTGGGAGTAAAGCTGCAAGGTAATGGTCCTTCCTTCAAGAAGATGAAAGCCAGCTGTGAAACTAACTTTCTTTGCAGAAGGCAAAGAAGTTTTGAACTCAGCGTTGTGGACATTACAGTTGGTATTTGAAGACTCTTGTAAACTATTTCTTACCTGTTGTTTTTTGTCACACTTGAAAAAACTTGGCAAGGCCCTTTCTTGTCAGAGCTAATTAGTTGGAAGCAGCCTTTTATCTGTGAAGAAACTAAGGATTCTTAGCTTAAACATAAAAAGGTTATACTGTTGCCTTTGTCTTGTGTTTGCTCTCTTGGAACCAGGTTTGGGTCAGAACACAGGGGGGCAGATTCGGCTTAGATATGGCCTGTGGGAGCCTCCTTGGAAACAGCGAAGGACTGAGCTCCATCCCTCTGCCAATGAAAATGGGGCTCAGGAGGGCCGCAAGCAGCCCTCCTGAGCTGCTTTTGCTGGCGGAGGGTTGCAGGGGGCCGTCACAGCCAAAAACGGAGCTCGGGAGCCCATTTTTGCTGGTGGAGTGCTCAGGCCGCCACAGGTGCCCCCGATATGAGTGACATCAAGTTGGCCATGCCCACCCTGGCATCCCCACCCAGCCCCTCAAGGTCAAACACAACCCTGATGTGGCCCTCAACGAAATTGAGTTTGACACCCCTTATCTAGGGTAACCTTTGGGTAACAAAACATGTGCAAGAAAACGATCAACTCAGAGAACACCAAGGGTACCTCAGTTTCACCCCAAGCTCCAAATATCGTCCTTTATTGGAAGAGGGAGGATTCAGAAGCTAGATACGAAGGAACTTTTCCTGTTCTTACCCTACAAACCTGCAACAAAAGTCCAATTTGGTGCTCCATCACTGCAGGTTTTCAAGAAGAGATTGGCCAGCCCTTCTGTCTGGAATATTGGAGCAGGGTTGGACTAGAAGACCTCAGGATCCGTTCCAACTCTGTTATTCTGCATTCTGGACTCTGCAGAAAAAAAAAAAAACATGGGTCAGGAAGTTAGAGGGTTTTTCTTTTTTCTTTCATGCCCTGAATTTTTTAAATTCTTCCACGTTGAGCTGATGTCGGCGATGAATGGAGAATGCAGCCTTGCCTTCCCCTTCCTCTTTTGCTTTTCCTTGGGAAAGAGCTGCATCGTAGGCAGGCAAACAGCCCCACGATTTATCTCAAAGTAAGGGAAATCAGCAGGAAGCTTGTTCTCTGACAGTTAAGCAAATGCCAGGCATCGGGGAATTTCCTAGCTCTTACTGAAAGGCTGAAAGAGAAGTTTGAAGGTCTTCCGGAGAGATGAAATCCATATGCTTTCTAGCTGGCTTTCCTTCTGTACTCTCTAAATCCTCTTTATTTTTATTTTTTTTTCTTCCTCCTCCCCCTGGTCTGTTTCCACATGGTTTTGTTTTTAACCAAGCTCTTTGCAAAACAAACAAACAAATAGGGGGAAAAAAAATAGGCTTACCAAGATGGTTGTTTTCCTCTCTCTTCCTTTAAGTTCATAATCGAAGTTGCATGGCTTTCAAAGAGAAAAGGAGGGGAATGGGGGCCCAGCAAAAGGATTTGAAGCGCCGTTCTGAAAGTTATCGTACATTTATCCACAAGCAACTTAGAATTAAGGAGAAATTTGCTAATAGTCAGAACAAACTAACCTGTGGAACTCCTGGTTTGCCTTCAGAAGTTGTGGGTGCCTCCATGACTGGAGGCTTTTAAGAAGAGACTGGACAGCCATTTGTTTGGAATAATATATACAGGGTCTCCTGCTTGCACAGGGGGTTGGACTAGAAGACCTTCAAGGTCCCTTCCAACCAGTGGTGGTATTCAACTGGTTCTGCCCAGTTCTGGAGAGCCAGTAGGAGCGATGAGCAGCGAAGACAGAACCGGTTCTCTCCTCTGCTGTAATGGCTCTGCTGTTGGACCCACCTGCCTGCCCGGGTTCACATATTCACCTTTATCTGCTAAATTTGAAGCACAGCTGCTTTGTGTGGCAGAGAATAGTGCTGCGCAGCAGCTGCCGAAGCGACTGGGATCGTGCAGGCTTGCAGGAGGTGAGTTAGAACACCTCTGAGCCTGTGCAAAGTGTGCACACAAAGTGTGTGCACGCATGCAAAGCGCACCCACCAAGCCACGCCCACCAAACCGGTGGCAACCATATTTGAATCCCACTACTGCTTCCAACTCTATTATTTTGTTATCTGCTTGGAGAGGGCTGTAAAGCACTGTGAAGAGGTATATAAGGCTAAATGCTATTACTATTTGCTATCTTGACTTTTTTTCACTGCCCATTTCCACGCTTTTCCACCCCTGTAATGGCTATGGAGATTGTGAGTCATCCAGGTCATGGTTATCCCAAAGGTGTTTTTTGAAGAGGCAAGTGGATTTTCTGGGTTTTCTCTGGAAGACGTTTCACTTCTCAACCCAGAAGCTTCTTCAGCTCTGAGAGGATGGTGGGGAATGGAAGGATTCAGACTCTTTGCAAACAGCTGGACACTTGCATTCTTTTAAATCCTTCCATTTCCCACCATCCAGTCGGAGTGAAGAAGCTTCTGGGTTGAGAAGCAAAACATCTTCAAGGAAAAACCAGAAAGTCCAGAAAGTGCCTCTTGAAAAACCAGCTTTGGGGCTGCCCACCCGAAAGGATTTGGATCTGTCCAGCTCTTCAGTCTTTGCCACATCAAGACTGTCCTACTTGTAAGACTTGTAACCAACCGACACACTGTATGTAACTGGAAGACGGTTTTATGTTTTGTTTGTCTGTTTGTTTAAAATAAAATAAAAATTAACTTAAAAAAAAAAGACCGTCCTACTTAAATGAACGGGAGAAAAGTAAATTATGTTCTTAAAGCAACCAATTAAATCCATATACTGTACTTCATAGACAAGGAAAACGAGAAGAGAAATAAAAGAAATGGATGCCTGTTGAATGGCATGATGGACTAATTTGCTCCATGGACTAATTTGCTCCTCCTAAGAACATAGAGACTCTTCCTTCCTTTGATATTATCATTGCATTCTCATATTTGTGGTTATTACTTTTGTCCTTCGGCACCACTGGGCAGGCATTCAAATGTTCACCTGATGCGTTATCTAAATTACATCATATTTCATGTTTTACTGATTTAATATAAAATATTACCTTGATTCATGAGAGATAGACCTTATAATAGACTTTTGTTTAGCAGTGGTCACGCTTGCTTAGCATCTCTCCCCATCCGTGTGAAAAGGGCCAGGCTCAGAGATTGTGATGCCTTAAGTAAATGAGACAAATAGGCTTCCTTGCTGACATTACGGAAAAGGGGGTAGAAGGATTTGGGATGTTGCCATACTAGATGTCGTCCAACCATCCCGTTTGTAGTCTTCATTCCCTGCCCAAACCATTGGAAGCTGATTTTCCAACCCTTCTAAAGGCAAGTTGCTGAAGTGAGGGAGAAGGGGATGAATTCCTAATTTTGTCTATAAATGACAAAAATAGATTAGATTACAGATTAGAATGCTGCAGCTCTGATGAAAAGCCAGGTTTCCTCTCAGCGGGAAAATAAGTTTACATAAACTCTGCAAAACTGCTACATGGTAAGAAGAATAGGTGTACAATTGGTGACAAGCAAATAACAAGGTTTGGCATTATTGTCCAGGTATACAATTCAGAAATAACTTCATTCAGACCCCCAAACTTATATCTTCAAATTGGCCAGAGCTTCTAAGTTGCTGCAGTCACACTGAGAGGGTAACAATGTAGGTAGTTACAAACTGACCCCACCCCCTAAAAGGGTCTTGTGACCCAGAATTGAAACTATAGTCACATGATCAAACCTCAGGCATTTGGCCACATGGCCTCACTTACAGCTGCTTGCAGTGTCCTGTGGTCATGTGAACATGTTTTACAACAATTCTGCTGACAACTGACACGCCTGGTTTTTTTTGGCCAAACTGAACTCATAGCAAACTGTTGGTTTGCTTAACAATCATGATGCTTGCTCAACACTGCCACAAATGAGAGCAGCCCATCTTACGACCATCACAACATGCAACCATAATGCACAGATTCCATTATGGTCCATAGCGAATTGTTGGTTCACTTAATGACCATAGCTTTGCTTAATGACCACCACAAAAAGGTCATTAAAGGTGGGTTGGTAATTTTACAACCGTCACAACATAGGACCATCGTGGGCAAGCTCCATTTTGGTTGTATGTTTGGATTCATTATGTGACTAATTATGTGACAGACAAATCAGAACTCCGAGTGTCAACTCTGAAGCAAGCCCTACCTGAGGCCATCTTGGAGGGTTGCCACAAGGAAAAAGAAGGGAGAGGGAGGGGGAAATAGACAGCTGGGGTTTTGTAGTCAAAACAAAAAATAGTTTTCTTGTGGGAACCAAGGACGGTCCAACAGGTGGCTAGAAGGAGGAGTAGGGTAACCAAGCAACCAGCCAACACCTCTATTGGACAATGTGACTAATGACTTGGGGGAAGGGGGAAACTTTCACTTTTTAATCAGGTGAAAACCACAGGAACCTTCAGAGTTGGTTTTCACCAGTTGTGTCAATATGATGTATCCAATAAATTGTTCTTTAAGGAATCTACCTGCCTTGTAGTTCTGCTTTCAATGGGTGCATGACTTAGAATGATGACACTGAGACTAGAATCCTCCTCAAAGAACTTCTTTGTTGAATATATCATATCAGCACTGCTTTAAAGGAAAACCGACTCTAAATCTTTCTTGCGGTTTCAGTATAATTAAAATAGGAAGTAACCCAAGTGTCACAGGTCACATTGGTCAATTAGGTCAATTAGCGGGCTCTCCAGGCAATCCTTCCCTGAACTTTATCCATTACCCAGTAGAGATGACCTTGGTTTTCCAGAGAAAGCTCTCTGTTGTGTCTAGTAAGGCAGTGGTGGGATTCCAAATTATTTCCCACCAGTTCTATGAGAGCGCAAATCAGCTGAGCTAAAAAACAAGGGAATATAGGACAGGAAAGGGTGAGGCAGGTGGGTGGGGCCAGCCAAAGGTAGTATTTGCTGGTTCTCCAAACTAGTCAAAATTTCCACTACCGGTATGCCAGAACCAGTCTGAACTGGCTGAATAGCACATCTGTAGTAAGGCATTCCAACCTCCTTCTCCCCTTCCCTTTCTGTGTAGCACCTGGGGAACAGGAAAATGGTTGTTGCCAGGTTAGGTGTGAAATTGACAGTATGTTGAGAACCACCCATACACAGGGAGCCATCACAGATCATCCTTCCAAGGAGTTAAATCCCCCTCCCCGCCATTCTCAGAATATTTGCTGTTGCCCCTAGCAGTGGAAATTCCTGGCGCTTAAAACTGATGCAAAAAAAATGAAAAACACTGAGTAGGGGAGAGGAAAAAGGAGAACAAGTGGACACTGGTTCCTAGAATGGCAATAGAGTCTTCTATTAAATCAGACTGAAAACTGTTAGTAGCTGCAGAATAGTCTGAGATGGCATCTCTGCAAGGTTGATGAGTCGAGCCATTTTGAATTCCTCCCCTGCTGTAGCCAAATTGATTGGAAGGAGAATCCTTATTATGAGACTTTTTTGGGGGGGGCGGGGTGTCATTAAACCAAAAAAAAATATCCACTGAAGAAGATCTTGCACTGACCTGAGCTAGGACTAAGCAGGTCTGTCCTCACAGCATTATGGGCCCTGGGCAAAACAATGTTCTGGGGCCCCTATGATGACAACTCACAGGAATAAAAAATGTCAATGGTCGATAAAATTAAACATATATTTGCATGTTAGTGTTAATTAAAAATGCAGTAAAATAATAAATATGTTGCTGTGTTTATATGATTCAGGGTGCATTGAAGGGTTCACATACACAGATTAGTATAGGGCCCCTATGCTCAAGGGGCCCACAGGTAAGTGCCCGTCAGGCCCATGTGTTAAGACAGCCCTGGTACTAAGCAACAACTTCCTTTAACCTTTTCTTTCCTCCTTACTGGTGTGTTCTCATGCATTTTAATGAAAGAGAATCTACTGTTAATTTCCCCCCCGCCCCCCAGGAGATCTTATTAAATTATTTACTGATGAGGTGCCCCAAGGGGTGTGTGTGAATATCCTGCCTTTACCTATACAGGTCTCCAACCATCTGCAGTTTCTCTGGTTCCCCGCATTTCTATCCCAAGGGAAGGTACTGGATGCAAGCTACTCCCAAGAGTCTTTTTCAAAGGGGTAATTCGCCTGTCACGGAAAAAAGAAATAACAAGGAAACCACGATTCTCTACTTGTAGCCATCAAACCAGCTCAAAAACACCACCAAGAGAAAGAAATTCTCGAGCCCCTGAGAACGAGGCAGAAATCTCTTCTGTAAGGAGAGGAAAAATGTTGCAGAAATTGCAAAGCTTCGTGCAACCCTAGCCGCACCACAAGATTCAGGATGGTGGCATCAGAAGAAGGCCCACAATTCCTTCCCCAGCTTTGTTTTTCATGACAAATTACAGTCTATTCTCCCCCGCCCCCCCCAAAAAACCCCTACTGGATGGAGCTGAGCTTGAATCTCCATTTGATTCCAATTCTTATTTATCTTTATGAGCCATGGCGGCGCAATGGTTAGAGTGCAGTACTGCAGGCTACTTCTGCTGACTGCCGGCTGCTTGCAATTTGGAAGTTTGAATCTCACCAGTCTCAAGGTTGACTCAGCCATCTGTCCTTCTGAGGTGAATAAAATGAGGGCCCAGATTGTTGGGGACAAGTCTAATGTGAAGTCTAGTGAAGAGAAGGACCAGGGGAGACAGGAGAGCAGCCTTCCAATATTTGAGGGGCTGCCACAGAGAGGAGGAAGGGGGTCAAGCTATTTTCCAAAGCACCTGAAGGCCAGACAAGGAATAATGGATGGAAACTGACCAAGGAGAGATTCCACCTGGAAATAAGGAGAAACTTTCTGACAGTGAGAACAATCAACCCATGGAACAGAAGTTGCCCTCGGAAGTTGTGGGAGCTTCATCCCTGGAGGCTTTCAATAAGAGACTGGAATGCCATCAGTCAGAAATGGTGTAGGGTTTCCTGCTTGGGTGGGGGGGATTGGACTAGATGATCTACAAGGTCCCTTCCAACTCTGTTAATCTGTAACTCCTTAGAGAGAGCTGTAAAGCAGCATATAAGTCTATATGCTATTGCTATCACACCTTTGTTTTTACAAATAGCTCAAGATGGTGAACATATTCAATGCACAAAAACCTGATACAGCTTCCATCACACCTTCGTGGTGATTTTGCCTGTCCTGCTGAATGCTGCTCTGTGTTTGCAACTCATTAGTAACACCTGTGACATTCCTGGCACACAGCCCCTTTCCTAGGGTGGCTTTGAGTGGCACGGCTGACTATTTGAGCAGCTGACAAATCCACCTAAAACAGCAGAAGGAACTTAAAGAGAGGGATCGATTTTGGCGGCTTCTCCTGGATGCGTGCAGAGGCTAGGCCAATAAATGGGTCACCCAAGGCTTTCCCTTCTTCCCTGGTTCCTGAACCCTCTTGTCCTCCCGAACTTCAGCTCTGCCGTTTGGCACCTGCCAAAATCTTTAATGAGAAAAAAAGCTGCCTGCCAAAACCCGTGCCCTTCCTTAGGGTTGAACGACGCCGGCTGCATGCCAGGTCTCCACGCAGCCTCTCTCGTAATGTATACAAGTGGAAGTGGTTGTTCCTTTTTAAATCGACAAACGCAGAGAATAGAGTTGAGGAAGCCCTCTGACCCCAGAGCCCTTGTCCATGAAAATTACCGGCGCCGTACAGGGTGTTTCTTCTTGATGTACTTGCAATGGGGAGATGCTGGTTAATTTGCTGGGATTCAGAGGTGACCCAGGTTTAATAAAGAGGATTAATGGATTTGAGCTAAAGGTGTCAGCTGTTCTGAGCTGATAGCCTTCTCTATCGAAGAGAGAGGCAGACGTCAACTTAGCCCGTTCCATGGCTTTAGTTCTTTTCTTAAAGAGATGGGCATTTCTCTCTCATACACAAACACATCCCAATCAAATAATTCCTTGTAGCTCATTCAGCAACGTGATGCAATGAGATAAAATCTATATTTTCCTTGGTGTTCTGTGAGGAGTAGACATGAATGCAGGGGATATATTTACCTCCTTCTACGGAGCCTTTTTGGAAAATTTGAGGGAGTTATTTTTTTTTAAGTCTTCAGGCCAAATAACAGAACAAAGAAAATTCTAAGGGCTTCCCATTGTGCAACGAGAAGAAAGCAGGATCACCCTGATTACCAGGTCATTATGGAAGAATTATATAGCATTTGTGCCTGAACTGATGCATTTGTTTTTATGTCTTGTCCATCATAAATCTACTCTGTTAACTGGGTCTAAAACCACAACTAAGTGTACATTTATTATCCTTTCCTTATGTACGCTGCATTGCATGTCATTATTTTGCCGAAAACAGCATGCTAAAATCTAGAGGCGTGGAATATAAAAAAGAGCTCTCCCATGTGTCTGCTCTAAATCAAAGTAGGGCCAAATGATAAAATGTCCATTGTGTCATTGTAAAAGATGGTTAGCCTTTCTGCAAAGTACTTGTGTAGTAGTGATGTACCAGTGATAGGTTGGTAAAATGAGGACCCAGATTGTTGGGGGCAATGTGCTGACTCTGTAAAGTGCTTAGAGAGGGCTGTAAAGCACCGTGAAGCGGTATATAAGTCTTAAGTGCTATTGCTATTCTGTCTCTGTGATACCCATTTCATCACTTGACCCGCTTCTGAATGCCTTCGCAAGTTGTCTAATAGCCCGCATAATCTGGAAGGAACAAATGAGGCTTGCTCATTTAATATTTTCAAATGAAAAGTTCCAGCATCCTTTATGCATAGTTTAAGAAAGATAATTGAAGTACTTGTGAGTTGTGTGGTTCCTGAGAATACTATGGTGGGAGCAGTGGTAGGGTGCAAATATTTTTACTACCAGTTCTGTGGGTGTGGCTTGGTGGGTATGGCAGGGGAAGGTTACTGCAAAATCTCCATTCCCTCCCCACCCCACTAACCTGCTTTCCAGCTCCGTTCTCCTGAGCAGGGCAACAAAAGAAAACCCAGCCAATCAGCTGAGACTCAGGAGGCAGAGAATAGATGGGGGCAGAGCCAATCAGAAGTGGTATTTGCCAGTTCTCCGAACTACTCAAAATTTCTGCTACCGGTTTTCCAGAACCGGTCAGAACTGGTTGAATGTGAGGAGGAGGAGGAGGAGGAGGTGGTGGTCTCAGATGGCGCACCATTGGAAGACCCAGTTTGGGGATAGACATTCCTAGAGAAAACCTAGCTATGTGGTCACTTGGACTCAATATCAACCTGTTGGCACATAATCTGCAGATCTTTAACAAAGCCCCAAAAATATTACATGTATACCATTGTGCACTCCAAAGTCTATCCAAATCCTTTTGCCTTTGAATCAAAAGAACTGCATAGACCTGAATGCTCCCACGAATTGAGCCAAGACTCAAAACTGAGCAACTAAGAAAGGAGGAGATAAGGACCAGGAAGATGTAGTTTTTAGGGAGAATAAGAATTGTGTCAGTTTCACACATCCTGATCAACTCTCTGTGAACCAAACCTTCTGATTTTGTTTAGTTTGGGAAATTAATCTGATTGGATTTAGATGTATGAAACAAGACCAAGTGGAAGAGTTGAATGTTCATCTAAATTTAAATTGCTAAGCAAGAAGCTTTCCCTAGCTAGGCTAAAACTGTTTTTGCACACTCCTAGTTTTCATAATTGTTCTAAACTATGTGGATTCTCTAATGGGCCCAAATTGTTGAGCCTAGTATTCGAATGCAGTCAAGAGTCCTCACGTCTGCATTTCTGGAAATTCAATCTCTGAAGTTTCTGCACACAAAATGAAAATCTCTTTATAGCCCCTGAAAAATGACATTGAATGCAGTATCCTAGTGCTGTTTCACTCGTATATAGCAGATGGTATATTAGGGGTTTTGGTTTTTTTTTTGTGATACTGAACAATGTTTAGTCAGTCTAGAGTGGCTCCCAAAAGCTACTCAACTCACTAATTAGATAAATAATGACAAACCTTGTTATTTGCTTGTCACCTTTTGTGATCCTCTTCTCTCTTTTTCTCCCTCTGTGTTTTTTTCCCCTCCTACTAAAATTTCAATTGAAAGGGAATCAGACAGGTCCTTGTTCTTTTGTGTTGTTGTTTATGCTACGCTGCAAAGTGTAGCATGTTGTGATGATGCTTGATGCACAAGGATGGCGGTAAGGAAGAGGGGTGAGAGGAAAGTAGAAAGTTAGCAGCCACCCCTCTCCTAGAAGAATGAAATATTTTGAGAAATATTAAAAATGCAGAATGTTATATTTCCCTGGGTGAGAAATGGAGAAACATGTTTTTTTAAGAGGCAGGGAGCAGACTCACTCTTTATAGCCCCCACCTTTCTTAATAGCCCCCAGCAGATGTCAGCACTGAAGAGATAAACAGATAGATAGTTCTATTCATAAGCAAATTCCCTGCAGCAAGGTCTGAATAAAGGTAGGTTTAGCTCTTAGCCACAATAGGAATTGCCCAACAAGCTCCTTCATTGCATCAGCCCAAACTTCAACCAAACTTAGCTCAGACAAACTCCTAGGATTTGTACATGGATCCATGGGAATCTAACAACAGCCAGTAGATTACATGTTCTTGCACAGGAACAGGAAGCTCAAGTGCAAAGCCCAAGAGAAGGTATAAAAGCCACCCACTCTCCACTCCATGTGGTCAGTTATCCAGAGCCACATGTGTTTTCCATGTGGTTCTTCTTCATCAATAAATGGACCCTCTTTCCAATCAGCCTCCATTTTGTCTCCAGTGCCTTTCTCCCAGCTTGGAACAGAACCAGTTGGATATTTCTTCCAACAGTTCCCCCTGTGTAAACCAAACCTGCCATTTTGTAAAAGTCACAAAAGGAGAAGCAAAAACCCAATGTGTCTAAACCCTTTGAACCTCTACTCCCTTCCCACAATGAAGGGCAGGAAAAGCTGATGGACCAACAGATATTACCCCCTCCTGCATCTGTGACACAGAGCATCCTTGGGAGGTGATGGACAACATTTAAATATGCATGTACTTACCTATCAGCATGCACATTAAAAATGAATCACTCAATTCCTGCTTCAGCATGCAGATTCCAAGCCTTAAATAAGAGGGAGGCGGTATTGCTCCACCACCAGAAAAAAAAAAAAAAACACCTCTGTCTTATTTGTGCATCAGGAATGGGGTCCATCTGGCTGAGCTTTGCTGCTTCAAATGTCAAGGAAGAAAGAGCTTTGTGCATAAAACTGATACCTGGATAAAATTGGCTGCCAGCGTGTGCCTTTCATCCTCCAAGTGCAATGGGATAGGAAGTGAAACAATTAAATTGGGGTTGAGGGAAAGGCACAGAATCAATCCAGCACCACAAATGTATGATTCAGCTAATTTGATTCTCCGGGCTCTTAAATAATGCAACCAAATGTGCTTTTTTAGAATACAGGCTGAAATGGCATCACCAGCAGGATATCTTTAAGAAAAGGGAAGGAAAGTCACCATGGCCGTAATTTGAATGCGCCCAGAGTTGCTGCAAGCAATTCCTTCTAACCATTCAGATTCCACCACTACCCGCTTCTTCCTCATTTGCAGAAATCTGAAATAATTCACCTTAAAATAACAAGAACAATAATAGAAGCAAGCTGTGGCCTGAAATAAGGATGGTTGTCAGCTTTTTAAGGAAAGGAATAATTGTTTCTCTAAAAGTCAGCTTGCTGCTGTGTGTTCAATCCAATCAAATTAAAATTTCATTTTAACTTATGCCAATTAGTGTACATTTAAAGTGACAATAAAGTTATTCTAGGTCTAAGTCAATATATATTGGTAGCTTAGGTTGAAATGAGGGGTCCTTGGTGCTTTCTGAGCTTGGTGATTTTCTTGCAGATGTTTCGTTAGCCAACTAGGTAACATCATCAGTGCTAGAAGAAAGTGGGGATTGTGCAGAGGAGGAGCAGGAAGAGCAGGAGGAGAAGGAAGAAGAGAAGAGAGGGGGAAGAAGAGGAGGAGGAGGACTATAACATCATTGGTGCTCTCTGAGCTCGTGGTTTTCTTGCAGATGTTTCATTACCCAACTAGGTAACATCATCTGTGCAAATGAGTGTGGGGGTATACTCCCTCTTTACATACATTATCTTGACCTGCCAATTTTGTTGGGCGTGTGGCCTTTTTCCTTTGTAATTACTTGGTTTACTTAGGTTTTTTGGCAGTAAGCCAATCACAGTTCTTCTACTGTATGTGGAAGAAAACCTGTATATTGAAAAATGAACAAAAAGCAAGAGCACTCTACAACATCGAGTGTAAGGATTACAGCGGCAACTATATAGGACAGACAGGCAGAAGACTATCAGAATACATCCATGAACACCAACATCAAGACACAATAAGAACTCTAAAATAAACTAATAAAAACAATCTCACACCTCATGGACAGATTCAACCATAGTTTCAACTGGGAATCTGAGCATCTGAAATCCAAAACTGCTAGGAAGTTTATGGAAGCTTGACTTTCAGATAAATCACCCATCAATAGATACACAGAGACACATCACATTTACACACCATTCAAGAGAGCCGATAAAAAGGCTAAGAAGGAAACAAAACGACCAGAACACATCAGCTTCAGCAACCAACACTCAGATAAGCAGGGTTTAACCCAGAGAAACAATTAAGAAGAAAACAATAATCTAATCAAGGAACTAACAAGGAAAAATTCAACCCCCACCAAAATGTTTAGAGCAAAGTACTGTAGCAGGGAACAAACCTCTCACTCATACTGATGATGTTACCTAGTTGAGTAATGAAGCATCTGCAAGCAAACAACCATGTTCTACGAGCACCAAGAATTCTGAAATCTTGCTGTATCTCTAACAACAGCTTAACATGCAACTTGGTAAAATGTCAGGATAACAACCAATAATTTGCACAAAACCTGGCGAGTGTTACTTTTTCTGATTGTACTTTATATACTACAGTTCTTCCTCATCTCACCTTTTAGTTATGTATGCTTTCTTTATGTCTTCTGTTTACAGTTTATGCTGTTTGATTCCATCCAAAATGGTCATTACCATGTATACTGGTATGTTTTGTGTATGGTTAAGAAAACAGGGAACAGGATGCTGTTAGAGGCCTGCACAGAATGTTACCAGAGTTGTTAGAGGCACTGTTGCATTTGCTATTGGTTTTCAAGAGTGCAATGAATTCTGCCTGGGAACTGCAAATTGTCTGATTTGTCCTAAAAGGAATTGAAATGTTATTGTTCACCACCAGTCAAAAGAAGATTTAGCTTCTTAGTCCAATTTCTTATTGTTGGGCTTTATAGACAAAGACTGCATAGATGCAAGCTTGGACTTCCTCTGATATCTGATAACTACACAATCTCTCTTACTGCCAGAGGATAGCAATAACACTTAGACCAGAGGTATCAAACTCACATCATCAAGGTGGTGTCACGTGACATATAAAGCAGGCTAGCACATGACACATCCAGCCCATGTGCCAGGGGTTTGACGTATATGTTGAGATAATTCTCCCTTAGGAGAATGAGCGCATACAGGGAGACGTATAGAGAATAGTGTTTGAATAATACACACATAGAACACAGATACACTGTACAGTAAATATAGGTTTTTACTTCCAGAAAGTTTAAGCAACGTTCAAGATAAGCAGTCCAAAAGTCATTTACAGGTAAATCAGTCAGTTTTTCAATCCAGGGATAATCCAAATCTCAAAGTCCAGTGTCAAAAAGCAGTTCAGTATCAGACTTACATTAAATCCAGGAATATCAGTCAATTAGGAAAAATGGAGCAACGGCAATACTTTCTAACAGAAGGAAACAGAGATACACTCACACTCTCTTCTGAGACTCAGACTAAACAACCCAGGTTTCTGGCTCCATCTTATGGCCATTTGAGAAACCACACCTAATTACAGTTTTGCATTTTCTTAAAGATACAGTTTTAAAATGTTTATCCAGGTTTATATATATTTCTAACCCAAATAGCTGTTTGGTGACTCATATTCCTAACAGTATATACTGCTTCATATGTCTATGCAGATTTTCAGTCCTCCAGGTGATGGTAGTCCCAAAGGTGCTTTTTTTCAAGAAGCAACTGGACTTCCTGTTTTTCTCTTTGAAGAGGTTTCACTTCTCATCCAAGAAGCTTCTTCAGCTCTGACTTGGATAGTGGGGAGTGGAAGGTTTTATACTTCTTTATACTCCTTCATCCTCAAGGAGTATAAATCATTCCATTTCCCACCTTCCAGTCGAAGCTGAAGAAGCTTCTTGGAATAGAAGCAAAACATCTCCAAAATAAAAACAGAAAAGTCCAGCTGCCTCTTGGAAAAAAAAGCACCTTTGGGACATACTGTTTCCTAATGCTTTACAGTCCTCTCTGAGTGGTTTACAGAGTCAGCACATTGCTCCCCCCCCCACCCCCCAAAATTGGGTCCTTGTTTTACTGACTTTGGAAGAACAAAAGACTGAGTCAACCTTTAGCCAGTGAGAATCGAACGCTTGGCAGTAAGCAGACTTAGCCTGCAATGCTCCATTCTAAACCCCGTGCCACCATGACTCATTAGATAGACCCAGTGTTTCTTAACTTTGGCCATTTTAAGATACATGGACTTCAACTTCCAGAATTCCCTAGGAAACTTGGATCTGCAATACCCAAATAAAGGAAAAACAAACCTTAGGGATTTATGCACACAACGTGCTAAGTTTGGTTACTGTTAATCATTGGTTACATTTTGAGGGTTGGGTTGGTTATCAAAATGGTGCAAACCCAAACAATTTGCTATTCCATGCACTGGCCAATTGTGACAGTGGGATAATTCAGGAACCAGGTTAAACGTGCTCTTGAGATGCAACCCTGCTCATCACATCCAAGAAGTCCTATCTTTTCCAAACTATTATTATTTATGAGTTAATCCATCTTTGGGTTCTTGTTCTGCCCCACCCAACCCCATCCATCAAGTTTGCTCTCTTGCTCACCCATAATGGCAAACAAAAATTAAATCTATAATTATCATTACTAATTCCACTTAATTAGTCACAAGCCACCAGCCAAAATTGGCTTTCTCATAATTATCAGATAAGCAGTAAGCACATCTCATTGATTATAATTAACAGTACTTAATTAAGACCTAATATATACACACCCCTTTCTCTCAAAGTATGCTTAATTGGGTTCATAGCACTAGCAGCTGAGAAACCTTACTCTTTCATTACCTCTTGCAAGTTCTTTAAACTATCCATTTTTTCCTCAACCACCCCCACACCCCAGCTTAGAGAAAATCGAGTATCAACATCTGCCTAACAGCTAGGCTGCAGGTGGCAATTCAGATTTATTGGGAGTCTTGGAAAGTGGCAGGAAATTAACAAATCCTGCTGGTACATCAGCCCTACCTAAATTGTCATTTGTATTTCTCTTTAGGAGAGTCAGTAAAGTATGCTGGTTAGAGACGCTAGATTACTACAAATGGAGGGATTGGGAGTTTTAATCCTGGTTTAGGCACGGAAGTCGTCTGGGTGATTTTGGGCCAGCCACTTTCTTTCTCTCTCAGCTTTAGGAAGAAGGGAAGGCTAAACCCCGTCTGAAAATGTTGCCAAGAAAAAAAAAAACTAAGAGAACAGAATAAGAATCAGAGCTGAAGAAGCTTCTTGGGTGAGAAGCAAAACATCTTCAAAGACAAACCAGGAAGTCCAGTTGCCTCTTGAAAAAAAGAAAAAAGCACCTTTGGGACAACCATGACCTGGGTGACTGAGAATGTCCGTAAACAGAATAAGATCAGAAAAACTGGTTGGGAGGGCTCTTGGAGGTCTTCTAGTCTGTCAGGGAATTGTACAGCAGGTATCTAAATGAAGTAAGAGACACTGACACAAACTTGTAGTTTTAGATAAATGAATATATTTTACATCTCTCTCTCTCTCTCTCTCTCTCTCTCTATCTATCTATCTATCTATCTATCTCTATCATCTATCTATCTATCTATCTATCTATCTATCTATCTATCTATCTCTATCATCTCTCTCTCTCTCTCTCTCTCTCTCTATCTATCTATCCACATCAAACAAGATAATTGGACAAACAGGAGCATCATGAGGTAAATCACAGCATACAGAAGAAAAAAGTGGGAAAAAAGGGATGCTCCTTCCTCCACACCCACAGCAACAAATCACAGCACAGATTGCCTCATGCAGGAGCCAGCACTCTCCAATCAATCAATTATAATGGTGTGTTCTGGCTCATTGGACAACCCCACTGTTCAGCTATTAAATTTAAATATCTTAACATAGTCCAATCCCCTGCTCAAGCAGGAGACCCTAGACCAGTGATGGTGAACCTATGGCATGCATGCCAGAAGTGACACACAGAGCCATCTCTCCGGACATGCTGTTGCCCATTGCTCTTCTGGGTTCCAGTGCGCATGCTCATCTTTGCATGCATGGGAGTGCCAGAAAACGGAAGAGCAGCTCCTTGGCACATATGCATGCATCAGCCAGCTAGACCAGCTAGACCAATGCCCTAGACCATTCTGGACAAATGGCTGCCCAATCTCTTCTTGAAAACCTCCAGCGATGGACTAGCCACAACTGTGCAAAGCAAGCCGTTCCACTGGATAATTGTTCTCCTTAGTTCTAGGTTGGTTCTCTATATGGACCAACGTTTTGGACTTAACCACACAGTTGCCAGAATTCAAGGCTGACGCAAAGGCACCCCTTTCATCCACACACATCATTAAACCCTTGCCAATGGTGTTTAATCAGACAAGGCCAAGAAGCAACAGGTTTACAATAGTAGACTAAGGAACGAAAAGGGATGAAGAGGAGTTAAATGTTAAAAATAAAATGGATCGGCTGTCTGTAGGGATGACAAAGACTGTTTGCCATTACAGTGTCACCTTCCGTGCAATCCAGGGTCTCTTTGATTGGGAGGATTTCATTTCAATTGGTTTTCTGAGCAATATTTGCAGAGTTCTTCCTAAATAGGATGAAAAGATTGAAATCTTCTCAAGATCAGAAATGGGGAGGAAATGAAAGTGGCATGTCTGATCAGTCATGGGAATGCAGTTAGAAATGGATGCCTCTGATTTTCTTAACAAGGAAGGAAGGAGAGAAAGAGAAAGAGAGAAAGGAAGGGAAGGAAGGAAGAAGAGAGAAAGAAAAAAGAAAGAAAAGTAGGAAAGAAAGAAAGAAAGAAAGAAAGAAAGAAAGAAAGAAAGAAAGAAAGAAAGAAAGAAAGAATAAAAAAGGAAGGATTAGGGAAAGTAAGCATAGGGAAGGAAGGAGAGAGAGAAAGAGAGAATGAAAGAAAGGAAGGGAAGAAAGGAGAAAGAAAGAAAAAGGATAAGGAAGAGAAAAAAGAAAGAAAGAATAAAAGGAAGGAAGGAAGGAAGGAAGGAAGGAAGGAGACACTGATGTGTCAATGCGGCAGCTCACCTCCCTGGAAGAGGCTGTCCTGGGGGAGTAAGCTGCCTTTGCACACAACTCCAAGTCGTTTCTCTTCCTTTCCCCTGCTGCATGGTAGAGATAGCCCAGGTTCCTGCTGGTGATTAGTGACCTTAGCTGTCCTCCTGACAGCTTGAACTGCTGTAGGTACAGATTTGAGCACGGTTTGATATTGGAAGGGAGAACGAACGAATAAAACGAGCGAAACCCATCTGCAGGGAGGGAGGAACCGTTGGGTGGGTGCGGGAGAAGAAGAAGCAAAGATCAGAAAGAGAGAAAGTAATGTTTCTCCTGCAGGGACAACATTACCAAATCAGGATAATGGGCTGCTTCTGCCTGGGAGCCCCGTCTATCCTTTTGGCTTCTATCTGGCTCACTTGCCCTCCTGTTATTTATTGTTCTGATTGTATCTTGAATCCAGTAGGACCAGATAATAATGCTGTTACCTGTCTATAGACATTCCCATGATAGCCACACTTGCATTTCTCTCCCCCCACATCCCTACCCCCATCCCTAACTGTATATGCAGTTTAATCCTGGAATCATATATATGTGAATGATTGGGTGGTTGGTTTTGCCCAATCATTTTCTATCGATTGAGCTTTATTAATACACTGGACTCCCAAACTAGACAACCAATGAAAACCCTTGCTGTGGTTTAACATTATACATTATTATTATTATTAGCAAGCTATTAGGGAGTGTGTGGTGTGAGTTAATATAGAGGGGATTCTTCTAATCTTTTGCAATTTATAGACCCATCAATGTAATTCCTTCAAAGAAGAAGAAGTGCTGACTGGCTGTCAGCTCTGCTAGGTAATCCGAATCAGGAAATTAATTATTTCTGGGTCCCACCTCTGCCCCCGCCTTCTAGTCAATTATATTCTAATTCTCAGACACTGGCTGGACTAGTACCTGAAGTTTTCTTAGCAAGGTTTTTTTTTAGAAGTGGTTTGCTGTTGCCTCCTTCCTGGGGTTGACAGAAAGAGACAGGCCCAAGGTCACCCAGCTGGATTTGTGTCTAAGGTAGGACTAGAACTCACGGTCTTCTGTTGATTGGCTCAAAGTTACCCACCCAGCTTTCATGCCTAGAGCAGGACTAAGATTCACTGTCTCCTGGTGATTGACCCAAAGTCACCCAACCACTTTTCATGCTTAAAATAGGAGTAGAACTCATAATCTCCTGGTGAATTGCCTAAAGACACCCAGCCGGTTTTTTATGCCTAAGACAGAACTAGAACTCACAGACTCCTGGTGACTGACTCAAAGTTACCCCACTGATTTTTGTACCTAAAGTCTCCTGGTGACTGGCCCAAAGTCACCCAACCAGCTTTCATTCCCGAGGCAGGAGTAGAATCCTGGTCTCCTGGTCATTAACCCAAAATCACCCAGTTGGCTTTCATGCCTAAACAGGACTAGAACTCGGTTTTTCTATCCATTATGGGTATTAATATCCTTCCTTACCACTATTAGCAAATCTGATGTGGTGCTAAGCATGAAGTAGAGAAGACAAAACACACAGTATAAAATACATTCCTCCTGAATCTGTTATCAACATATAGGAGATGCGAGATAGGATAGATCTTCTTGGATCTCCCTGAGTTTGGAGAATGAAAGACTCTATAGAGGAGAAACCAATTTCTTTCTAAGATGCAAAGTTAACTTAGATTTGATTCATCATCTCTTCTTACCTCTTTTGTCCTGGATGAGTCATGCTGTAGATAGGTTTTAAAACCTCTCAAAATGTTGCACATCACTCTTTGTGGCATCCTGGATGCTAAGGAAAATGACTCAGGGAATAATTTGTTAGATCCTTCAGGCCTTCTACCTTTTAGCCCAGTGTTTATATGTACTTTCAAAAATACAAAAGATAGAGCCATGCCAGATTCTAAGTATAGCTGTCCAAAGGAGAAATTTAGTCGTGTTTAAAGCTTTGATCAGTATAACACAATTGGCAACTATTGATTCAGGAACAAGCAGAGGCTCTCACTGGAAACTCTGTTGCTGGGATGTGTAGAGTAAGGATAGGAAACATAGTGCTTTCCAGATGCTTAGGATTACAGCGGGGAGTCCAACCTTGGCAACTTTAAGACTTGTGGACTTAACCTACCTGACTCTGTAGTTTCTTCCCCAAACCCCAAAACTTTAACCTTAGACTGTCTGCTATTGACCTCGCCCCTTCCTAAGAGGTCTGTAGAGGCGTGCATAAGCGCACCAATATGCCTACCATCCCTGTCCTATAGTTTCTTTTATTTATTTTTATTTTTCTTATATGTATCCATGTATTCATAACTTATTTTACTTATACCTGTTATCTTATAATTGCTTGACAAAATAAACAAAATAAACAAACAAACAAACAAATAAATAAATAAGTCCCAGAATTATGCAGCCAGCCAACCACCACTGCATAACATCTCATGTCCTTATTATTAATTTTCTTAAAGTAACCTGGGTCAGAACATTCCAGTCTAAAGTCAACTATTTTCAACCATGCTAGCAAGGGAATTCTGGGAGTTGAAGTCCACAAAACTTAAAGTTGCAAAGGTTGGATACCCCTGGATTGCAGCTTTCCCACAGTGTTTTACCATGGACTGGGGCTAATAGTGGGATTCAGCCAGTTTGCACCACTTCAGGAGAACCGGTTGTTAACTTTCTGAGCAGTTTGGTGAACTGGTTGTTGGAAGAAATCATTAGGGCAGAGAACCAGCTGTTAAATTATTTGAATCCCACCACTGGTTTCGGGCTCATAGGAGTCGTTATCCAAAACGTCTGAAGGTCTTCCCATGGACATCTCTGAGCATAGCTGACACCGAATTGAAGAGACCCAGCAGTTCTGAGCCAAGTTTCTTTGGTTTAAAAAAAAAGGGTGTGTGTGTGTGAGATGTTGTGTATCAGAAGCTCTTCCCCAAAGGTCTTTAATGCAACAGCAACTAAATGCTCATGCTGCCCCATGGTGGGGGCTCTGGGAAGGAATTTGAGGATTGATGTTATTATCACCAAAATTATTGTATGACTGAGTGAGTAGCAAGGAAGATTCAATCACATTAAGGCAATATTCCTCGACCTTGGCAATTTGAAGATGTTTAAAACAATTCATCCCTTTTTAGTAATTTAAATAATACAGCCGAAAGACGAACAGAGGTAGATGCAAGCATTTCGTATTGACTCATCAGTATCCACGTTACAATAACACAGTTGAAGTCAGTCCTCAAATATAAGACCTAGCAGGAGCATTAATTAAGCCTAAAACGTAGGCAGGAAAGCAACCAATGGCAAGCTTTGCACCCATGGGGGGGGCATAGATTGACATAAAGCCACTTCTGCACACATAAGGGAGGCTTCAATTAATGGCAAGTGCCTCGATTTGAAGATGTGCAGACTTCAACTCCCGAATTCCCCAGCTAGCATGTGTGTCAAGTGCTACCAACCAAAACCAGGCCTAAGAAGATATTTTATTGTTGATCACCTGTATTACAAGAATCTCACCATACTGACTGCCTTACCTGGGAAAACAGCAGATATAGATCTAAAGGTTAGACTTCAGATATTTCTTCTACTTAACGGATTCTAAGCTGGAATATCTTTTACTCCCCCTCTTCCCTTCCGCTGGTGGTTTTATACCACATGTATGGTAAACTTCACCTCACAGAATTTATGCTGGCTGTGGGATTCTAGGAGTTGAAGTCCACACTTCTTCAAGTTGCTAGGGTCATAGCAGACTCCGGGTCCTTTCATTTTCATTTGGAAGTAAAGAATTAAAAGCAGAAGTCACCCCGAAAGAAGTCCAGGAGTTGTCTTCTTTGTGCATTTACGCACAATCAGATTTTTTTTTGGGTTCTGTGCTGGAAAATTCTTTCAGCTTGCCTCTTTACCTTTCAATCAGATAGCATAGCTAAGAATATCTCTCGCAAAGGCTGTTCTCCTTATACCGATCGGCTCTGCAGAAGGTGCAGTGTTACAATGGTGATATTTATTGCGCTGTGCTGGGGATGTTATTGTCTAAATATAGGCATAAAACTAAGCAATTGTAAATAAAAACAGGAGAAGGCATGTACCTAGAGTGGCTAGAGTCCAAATGTATCATGCAAAACATAGAGCTGCAGAGTGAAACCCCTTCAGGGGTAAAAAAAGCCATCTGGCTTTTCATTCAGATGAGGAAAAAGTCTCGCTAGTTCTGTATTTATAAAGAGATGATTTGTGTTTAAAGCAAATATTATTTTTGTTCACTAGTCTAAGCACAGGGAGGGAGAGAGAGAGAGAAAGAGGAGAGAGAATGCAGACTCAAGTAATTGGAAAGAAACTGCTTATGCATTTAAACGACAATTAATTTTCTGATTGTTTGGAAAGGTGATTAAGGATCTGAAAACATATAAAGATACAACAAACCATAAAGTACAGACTATCAGTTAATAATAAGGTAAGGGGGATTTAACCCAGATAGAATACATATATTTTTGATGAATGTTTGGGGCAAACTCTTGCTCTGTTCTTTGCTACAACATCTAGGATCTATACATACATTCCTGTGACTTGGGTCTTCAGAAGTTCAAGACAAATGCAACTAGAAACTGAGTTACTCTGGTTAAAGTTTAGTTTAAAAGCTACCTATGTGACTAAGTGTGTGTGTGTTGGGGTGGTGTTCTGCTCCAAGGAGAGGGGGTAAATTAACTTTACTAAAAATACTGAGAGCTTCTGCACTGGAGACAAATTCCTTATCTGCTCACTTGGCCAATAAAGAAATTCTATTCTATTCTATTCTATTCTATTCTATTCTATTCTATTCTATTCTATTCTATTCTATTCTA
>NW_020769350.1:4808062-4839587 GCF_900518735.1 Pseudonaja textilis | reverse complement strand
ATGTATAACAATGTTGTATGGTTCTAAGTGTTGGTCTGGACCTTTGATTTCTCTAATAAGAGTGGTATGGATCTCAAGAAAATTTGGCCCATGGGAGACACTACTTGCTGTCAAGGAGATGAAAGAACTTTTGTGAAATGCTGATCATATCCACTGTAAGGATCAACTTTCAAGGAAAAAAATGAGATAGATTGTTTTAAAAAATGAAGCCCATCTTTCATTTATTTTGTTTTATTTCACCAGGGGCAAAAATGCAGCTTCTTTACTGAAGCCTGTCACTCTAGAAATAATCTGTGGCTGGGGATTTTCAACATCCACTCCAGCAATATTTTATTCTGACCCTAAGCAAAATCGATAGCTCATTTTTTCCCCTCCTCTTTCCTTTTCTTTTCAGAAAGCCAGTTTTCTTTTTCCTCCACCCCTGCTCAGTGGAAGAAAATAAATTCTGCTCAGCGTCATTAAAAATATATTCTAACCATAGTTTCGGAAAGTGTGTGTGTGTGTGTGTGTGTGTGTGTGCATTGCAAAGAATTTAAATATAGGCTGTAATGAGTCTCAAGCAATTGTGAACAGTTGCTTTTATTTAAGCTAATGGAGAAGTCAAGTCTTCAATTTCATTCAGCGAGGCTGAAATTTCTATGCTTACATTCTGCAACTGGACTTATAGGTTGGCAAATTTGCACAATATGTAGATGGACTGGGTGGTAAAATTTGGATTATAGAGGGAACTGCTTTCAGCTGCGACTTTCTTCACTCCAGCAATTGTGATGTAAAACTTCCAATACACTTAATCCTTTGAATTATGACCACAATTGAGGCCAAAATGTCTGTTGTTAAGTGAGACATTTGTGAAGTGAATTTTGCCCCCATTTTACAACCTTTCTTGCCTCCGTTGTCAACTGAATTGAGCCAAAGAAGCTTCTTGGATGAGAAGCAAAACATCTTCAAGACAAAGTCCAATTGCCTTTTGAAAAAGAACCTTTGGGACAACCATGACCCAGATGACTGAGAATCTCCATAGACATCCAGATTATGTCCCAACCATGAAGACAGAAGTGTTACTTCATCCAAGGTAAAAGCTGGAACATTCCCAGGTTGTTGTCCTTCATGACCTAATCATTAAGGGAGCCTCTGTGGCGCAGCGGTTAGAGTGCAGTATTGCAAGATACATCTGCAGCCAGCTGCCTACTATTTGGCAGTTCAAATCCCACCCGGCTCAAGGTTGACTCAGCCTTCCATCCTTCCAAGGTGGGTAAAATGAAGACCCAGATTGTTGGGGGCCAGAGGCTGACTCTGCAAACTGCTTAGAGAAGGCTGGAAAGCACTATAAAGCGGTATATAAGTCTAAGTGCTATTGCTATTATCAACTTATTTCTCTATGAAACTCACACCTGAGGCAAATCTGTCTGGCTTCTTCTCATTATGGGAGCTAATTAACAAATGGAGAACTTTCTTGTCTTAGAACTTTTAACTTCTTCCTGATGCATGTGAACAATATGTGTTATATCTTGGACCAATTCATTTGGTTTCAATAGAATACTTTTCTTCAGGTTGTAAAATTAGAGTTTTAATGAGGTCTCTTTGGGTAACTTAACTCTGCTGTCTTTATGGATTTCATAGAACATAGAACATTTACAGTATGTCTTTCTCCTATATTCTTTACTTTATGTGCAAATTTTACCTCCCTTGAATATATGTGTGTGTGTGTGTGTGTGTGTGTGTATGTGTGTGTTTGTGTGTGTGTGTGTGTGTGTGTTTCTTAAGTTTCCGTGGGTACTTACATGTATGTTATTCAGTTTTGTTCGGGTATTTTCCCACGTCATTATAGTTGTGCTTTTAAAATTGTAGCAACGTTTCGGCAGAATCTCATCTGCCATCATCAGTCTTCATATATATATATGCAAGTCTTGGCATGTTCGGATCTTTTCCCTTTTTCCCGTGTAAGATTAAGAGATCGTGGCAATGTTTTGATGAGGTCCCACTTGCCATCTTCAGGCTGGTGCTTTCGGCTTCATGCTTGTGTGAGCAAAGTGTGATCGGAGCTGCCGTCTCCCTATATATACTGGTAGGGAGGTTGGCTGTATTGTCATTTCTTGATTGGTTGATGGAGTCGATGTTTGCAGATTGGCTGGCTTTTTCTTAAGGACATGTGTGGCTGAGGTATTGGCTGTTTGTCTATCAGCCTCCTGTGTTGTAATGACCTGGGTAAGATACTCTCAATTTTACACGGGAAAAGACCCGAACACGCCAAGACAATCATCCAGCTGAACCTGGACAAATCTTAATATTTTTAAGAAAGATATCGCTCTCTGCAAAATCCAACTGAAGTCATGTTGGCTCTGAGTACCTTCCATTTCATCAGTCAGTATACTTGTCACTAGCCAGCTGTACATCCTTAGACTATTCATTGCACTGGATAAATGGAACTTCTATTAGCCTCCTTTTTACAGGCTGACAGGTGCAATCATTCTTGTAAGCCTTAATTACAATGTTTAATTAAGCACAGTTCAAGTAGGTAGAAAAGTTTAAGACTCAGAGAACTATCAGTGTCTAGATATGGAGCAAGAGGCGAAGGAACAGAAGCCGTTTTGTGCTTTGAAGGATATATTGCTATAGAACCAGAGATAGAGAAAGATAATGTACCAAATGAATTTATACAACATGCTAAGCCTCAAACAAACCCAATTATGGCTTAATATGATCTGGGAACCCAGCTATTCCAGACTGCAAGCCAGTGCTTATAATTTAGTACGTTGGGCGATCCAACCAATTCTGCCTTATTCCATAAGCTATGATGAAGTGAACCAGATTTAGAACAAGGTGCAAACTGTAACAGCATCATAGTTAAGACAATACAGATAATCTTCAGCTTATGATTATGCTTGATCTTATCAAATTTCTATTGTTAACTGAGTTTTGCCCCATTTTACAACTTTTCCTGCCACAGTTGTTAACTGAGTCACTGCAGTTGTTAAACTAGTAACATGGTTGTTAAGTGAATCTGGCTTCCCCATTGACTTTGCTTGTCAGAAGATCACAAAAGCTGATTATATGATCCCAGGCATGCAAAAAATAAACCCATAGAAAGCAAAACCCAGAGGCAGGTAGGTTCCTCAAAGAATAGCTTTATTGGATATATCGTATTGGCACGTACCTGGGGAAAACCGACTCTGAAAGTTCCCCCGTTTTTTACCTGATTAAAAGTAAGAGTTTGTCACTTTCTCCAAACAATCAGTCCCATGGTCCAATCACGGTGCTGTCTGGTTGCCGGGTGACATCGCTCTGCCTTCCCCGTACCAGGTGTGAGCATGTTCTTGGTTCCCAAGAGAAGGTATTTTGTTTTGGCTACAAAGTCCCAGCTATCTAAAATCCCCACTCTGTATCCCCCAGCTCCAGCGTGACAACACTGAACCATCCAAAATGTCTTCAATCAGGTCAGCTTCAGGGTGGACACAGGACACCCCAACATCCTAAATATGAACCAATTGCCAAGCATCCAAATTTTGATCACGCGATCATGGGGATGCTACCATGATCGTAACTGTGAAAAACGGTCATAAGTCACTTTTTCAGTGTTGTTGTAACTTTAAATGGTTACCAAATGAATGATTGTGAGGCAAGGTCTCTCTGTAATGAATAAACAAAGATTTCTTCTTTTCCTCCCTGTTGGCTGAGGTCCTATTGTTGGGATCAACAGAACAAACTATCCAATGTGTAAATTTACACTTGGTAATGTTGTAAGTGGAACCTTGAGTTCAGAAGTAAGAAAACAGCCGCCGGAAGAGAACACAAAGAGTGGTTTGATTAATAAATCCAAATTCAGACATCAATCTCAACAGGTGTTGACAAGGATATTTTCTCTTTTCAGCTTTTTTTTTCCTTTTGCAGAAAAATATGATTTTTCTCAGTTGCAATGATTAGCTGATTAATCAGTTAAATGAATTGATTAAAAGAAAAAAAAATGGCTAAGAAGATTTCCCTAATTAATGAGCTAGCAGACTTTGTATAAAAAAAAAAAACGTATGGCAAGAGAAGTGATGTGAAGGCAGGCCTCTCTGTTTTTGAGGCCAATCTGCACTTCACACTTCACAATCTGCGGGACAGTCTACACACCTCCAATAATCATATTTGCAAGGTATGATATTGTGTGGGAGCCAATATACCGTATATGTTGCTACAGGTCTTGTGATTCAAAATTATTACAATTCATCCTAATGTCTAGGCCTGAGGTTCACCCCATCCGATTAAACCAAATCCTTTTCCTTGAATTTTCCTTTCCTTGCTTTAAAAACCAGATAAACCTATAACCTATATACACCTTTACATAAGCCTATATATAGTAATAGTAAGGTCTAGACTTATATACTGCTTTATAGTGATTTACAACCCTCTCTTTGCAGTTTACAGAGTCAGCCTATTCCCTCCAACAATCTGGGTCCTTATTTTACCCACCTCAGAAGGATGGAAGGCTGAGTCAACCTTGAGCCTGGTGAGATTCGATCTGCCAAATTGCAGTGGGAATAGCTTGCAGTCCTGCACTCTAACCACTGTGCCACCGAGGCTCCATATATATGCCCTATATAAGCCTATATACGCCCTAGAACCCAATACATGGTCCCTCTTCAGTCACAAAAGATCTAGTCAACTCCAGTTTCTAGTACTGGATAAATGATTGATGGCTTGTCAGTTTGGGATAGTGATTAAGGTGCTGGCTTTGAAACTAGGGGAGAATGAATTCTAGCCCCGTTTGAGGCATGAAAGCTGGTTGGTTGACTTTGGGCCAATCACTAGGGTAGAATAGAATGAATGAGCTGGAAGGGACCTTGGAGGTCTTCTAGTCCAGCCCCCTGCTCCCCTCCCCCACATAAGTAGGAGAGAACCTATACTATTTCAATAAGTGACTGTCCAGTCTCTTCTTAAAAGCCTCCAGTGATGAAGAAACCCCAATTTCTGGAGGCCGGCTGTTCCACTGGTTAATCGTCCCTGCTATTCGGAAGTTTCTCAATTCCAGGCTGCTTCTTTCTTCGATCAGTTTCCAACCATTGTTTCTTGTCCTGTTCTCCAGGAGATGGTGAGCGTTAGTTCCATCTTAGGAGTGAAAGCTGGTTGGGTGATTTTGGACTAGTCAGTTTCTCTCAGACCACACCCACCTCAGACAGTTGTTATTGTGAGGTAAAAATACAAGCGGGAGGAGTTTTATGTAGGTTTGCTGCCTTGAGTGACTTGTAAACTCCTAATCCAGTGGCATCAGAACTTTGGTGTTAGATCGGTGGATCGGGTCACATGAGAGGCGAGACGCGAAAGTGAACTGTCAGCTCTTTATTGTGACTTCAGAACAAGGACAGCTAAAGCGTGCGAGCCGCTCGGCTTTATACAGCCGGCCGGCGGCTCGGCGGCCAATAGCAGCGCTTTGAATCTCCCGCGATCTGCTCGGCCAATCGCGGTAGATTCTCAGCGCTCCAATCACAGGCGTTCAGTGAACCAATCGGGTTGCGGTCCGGATGGACCAATCAGAATGCGAGTTTACAAGAATGTCAGTACAGAACATTTGGGATATTTAGTTAGTATTTATTTTGTATCAATCCTCACTTCCTTAAAACTCCTAAGATCCACTCTTTCTCTGTCAGGAAGTGTTGGAGTCATCGAGACCCGAGAGGATCCCAAATCAATTCTTCCAATTCTCTTTCCCCTTAGTCACCCCAGTGGAGCCAACCCTGGCTTCCTTTTTTGCTCCCCTCGCTCCCCTTGTAATTCAGTTTGTTGGGCTCCCCCTCTTTCTTGGCGATCGCTGACTTGTTTATTTCTCTGATTAATGAACTCTGCAAATTAACCTCCACACTACTGTATAATTGCTATTAAGGCTTCAAAAATCACTTAAGGATTTCTGCAGCTCCGCAAGAGCGTATTCCATTTGGATGGCCGGTGCAGTTTGCTGATTGCGGGGAGATAGAGCCTGCCTCCTGACTTCCACATTTACAATTAATTATTGCATTTGGCACCCAAATTACCCCCAGCCTTGTGCGCTCGGCTTTATCTCCGTGCACACACAGGCCTGGCTTTTAATTAAAGGCCCTCCAAATTAAATGGAAACAAATTCAATTATTACCTCTCATTGGAACAGCCTGCAGCCTATAGACTGTACTTTTTCAAGAGAGGACCTAGGGAAAAAATTCATTCCTCGCTAATCCAATGTAACTAAAAAAATAAAAAAAAATATTCCCAACTATTTTTCTTATCATCACTAAGGCAGCTCTATAGCCATTGGGTCAATCTTGGTGTGAACTTCTCTTTTGTTGAGTAAATTCTCTCTCACTGTGTGTGTGTGTGTGTCTCCCTCTCTCTCCTCTCTCCTCTGTCTCTTTCTCCTCTCTCTCTCTCTCTCTCTCTCCTCTTTCTCTGTCTTTCTCTTTCTCCCCTCTCTCCCCTCTGTCTCTCCCCCACTCCTCTCTCTGTCTCTCCTCTGTGTCTCTCTCTCTCTGTCTCTCTTTTCTCTGTGTCAATTTCTCCTCTCTCTCTCTCTCTCCTCTCTTTTCCTTTTCTCTTTAAAAATGTACTGCTGTTCTCCAACTCTTTAAAATTTTGCTGTCTGCAGGAAGTAATTTCCACATCCCTTGTTAGTGACAGATTGTTTCAAACCTAGACCAATTGAGAAAAATATTTCTTCTTGCTAGCATTGCCTCACCTAAGATCAGGAGAGAAGTAGTCGCGAATGCTTGGAAAACCAAGCAAGAGAATGATTTCCAACATCCTCTGAACACAAATATGTCCCAAGCCTTTCATCTCAGATCTAGGAACAGCTTTATGGCATTCAAATAACATTCTTGAGGGTACAGAAGAGCAAACTCGAACTACAGGTAGTCCTCAATTTATAACAGTTCATTTAATGACCATTCAAAGTCACAGCAAAACTGGAAAAAGTGACTTATGACCATTTTTCACACTTAGGACTGTTGAAGCATCCCCATACAGTCATAGGATCAAAATTCAGGTGTTTGGCGACTGACTGACACTTGCGACGGTCATGGGATCAACTTCTGCGACCTTCTGATAACCAAAGTCAATGGGGAAGGGAAATTCACTTAACAACTGTGTCACTGACTTGACAACTGGAGTAATTCACAACTATGGAAAGAAAGGTCATAAAAAGGGGAGAAACTCACTTAACAAATGTTTCACTGAGCAGCAGAAATTTGGGGCTCAGTTGTGATTGTAAGTGGAGGAATCTCTGTAAATGATGGAGGAAGAAGTCCATGGAGCAAGGAGTAACATTAAAGGAGGATATGGCTGAAAGATACGACCTCCCTTACATTACTCGAAGGACCCTAGAATGCCTGAACATCAAACCAATATGTTCAAATTGTAGGTGCTTCATCCCTGGAGGTTTTTAAGAAGAGACAGGACAATCACTTATCTGAAATGGTACAGGGTCTCCTGTTTGAGCAGGGGGATGGACTAGAAGACCTCCATGGTCCCTTCTAGCTCTACTCTGATTCTGAAGTGGAGGCCCTTAGCCATGGTGGCACAGTGGTTAGAGTGCAGTACTGAAGGCTGCTACTGCTGATGCCGTCTGCCTACAATTTGGCAGTTCGAATCTCACCAGGCTCAAGGTTGACTCAGCCTTCCATCCTTCCTAGGTGGGTAAAATGAGGAGAACCAAAATTGTTGGGGGCAATAGGCTGACTCTGTAAACCGCTTAGAGACGGCTGGAAACAGAGGCGGTATTCAGCCAGTCCTGACCAATTCTAGAGAACCGGTAGCAGAAATTTTGAGTAGTTCAGAGAACTGGCAAATCCCGCCTCTGACTGGCCCCGCCCCCATCTCTTCTCTGCCTCCTGTTGAGTCCCAGCTGATCGACTGGGTCTTCTTTGGTTGCCCCGCACAGGAGAACAGAGCTGGAAAGCAGGATAGTGGGGTGGGGAGGGAATGGAGATTTTGCAGTATCCTTCCCCTGCCACGCCCACCAAGCCCACGCCTACCAAGCCATGCCCACAGAACTGATAGCAAAAAAATTTGAATACCACTACTGGCTGGAAAGCACTGGAAAGCGATATATAAATCTAAGTGTTATTGCTAGTGCAATTGCTTAGCAGATAACGGCACATTGTGTGAATGTGGAGAGACTCAGAGAGCAACCCATCTGCTGCTATGTCAGCTACTAGCAGAAACACATACCGATAATAATTTAATTTTGGCCAATGAGAAAGTCAAGCGGGGGGCTTCATTCTGGCAGTTTAAGGTTTGAACTTAAAATAGAATAAGAAGCAAACCCCTTGTTCTATTAATACATAATTAAGAGGAAGGAGGAGATACCAATCTTTCCCACTTTTTAATGAATATATATATATATATTTTAGTACCATTTTGATTCCCATATCTTTTCTAAGGCGTTAGTCCAATATTTGAGTTGAGTAGTCATATTGATCTCCTAAGTCACCCAAAATTGCTTTATAATGAGATGGGTGGCATATATATTTAATAAATAAGTAAAACTAAGTGAGTAATAGGCTTTCACATCTCTGGAAATCAGAGTAGCCAGAGGGTCATGGAGGAATAACCAGATTTACCAACAGCTCATAGATGTCAAGAAGATTTAAGTGTCTGTGGAACTCAATCTCTTTATATAAAAGCGAAAGACCACTCACACATCATCACAAAATCTCCAGAACCATAAAGCCTACAAACTTGAAATTTGGCACGTATGTTCCTCTTGGCTTCTAGGTGCTCACTAAGAAAGGATTTTTTTAAAAAAATGACCATGAGAGCATTAGTATTTCCTATATTATTATTAACATGCTCTGATGCTAAGGAGTTCTACTCCCCCTCCCCACGGGAAAAGAAATATCTTCCAAATGCAAAACTCAAGCAGAGGAATTTTAGTTCCAGAGCAGCAACCAGCTTTAGTACAGAACAGTTGAGCTAAGCCACGCCCAGGCTCCTTGCTGTCTCCTTCTTGCTCACACAGCAAATACAGTTTCAGTTTCCAAACAGACCCCAACTCTCTCACACACTGACAAGACGCTAGCCAGATGAACACTGATGGATGCTGCTAGGCAGAGGCAGATTTTCCCGCCTTATTTTCCTCCCCCAAAACTAAGCTCAACCTCATAGTTTTGTAGCAAAGCACGGGTATCGAGCTAGTGGGAACCTCACTGGTTCGAGTTCAGTACTGCAAGCTACTCCTACTGCAATTTGGCAGATCGAATCCCACCAGGTTCAAGGTTGACTCAGTCTTCCATGCTTCCGAGGTGGGTAAAATGAGGACACAAATTGTTAGGGGCAATACTCTGACTCTATAAACCACTTTGAGAGGGCTATAAAACACTATAAAACGGTATATAAGTCTAAGTGCTATTGCTAGTTGCTTATATTGCATTTTAAGGCATTGGTTTAGTTTTATTATCATTTTAAATAAACTTTGTTTATTTGGCCCTGTTGGAAGCTTCCCAAATGAAAATGAGGAACGACAAGGCCTTCTTGATATTGGCTGACTCATTGGGGTTCCTTATCCCCAAAGCTGGTTTGAGTCAAAACTTCTGAAGCATATGGAAGAAAACTCCTTGCAGTCAGCTCATGAATCATTTTTTTTTAGACAATTGCCTGCCAAGAAAATTAGCTGAGGTTATTTCACATCAGCAGAATTTTTGTTAAGACCTCCTGATCCACCTCGAATAGCATCCAAGTTCTAAAAGTCAAGGGATTTATATCCTGCCTACATATATAAGAAGAGCACCTCTTCTTTAGAGGACATAGTTTATGGCAAACTTGCTGTTAGAGAAAGGAGAGAGAGAGAGAGAGAGAAAAGTAATTTGTTTCCATCTGGCTTGCAAAAACCAGCGTTTTCTACAGCTGAAGAATTGAGCTCAGGTGCAACTTTTGATAATAAGAGATGATCTCTTTTTAAGTGAACTCAGTTGCTGGCGACTTTGTGGCCATTATCATTTTTTTCTGGCAAAATTGTTCAAGTGCCTTCCCATTGCCTTCCTCCGGGGTTTTGTGTGTTTTGTGTGCGCAGGTGCGTGTTTCACTTCCATTCTTATCTATGTTTTTGGAAGGTCCTGGAAAACTTGCCTTGAAATATGAATCGTGTCCAACTCTGCTTAACTTTCTGGAGATTGGCTGCAGTGTGTTTGGTAGAGCCGTGGTGGCGCAGTGGTTAGAATGCAGGACTGAGGGCTACTTCCGCTGACTGCCAGCTGCCAGCAGTTTGGCAGCTTGATCCGGACCGGCTCAAGGTTGACTCAGCCTTCCATCCTTCTGAGATTGATAAAACAAGGACCCAGATTGTTGGGGGTGATAGGCTAACTCTGCAAACTGCTTCGAGATCGTAAAGCACCGTGAAGCGGTATATAAGTATAAGTGCTATTGTTATTGCTATCAGCCCCTGTTGTCCTCTAGGGCAGTGGTCCCCAACCTTTTTTGTACCAGGGACCAGTTTCACAATTATTCATTCTTTGCAGAATGTAAAAAAATGATCCATGGACCGGTACCAGCATCAGCACCCACGACCAAGGCAAGGTGAGCTGAGCGACCGGCCAGCCAGCCATCCCCTGCTTCTCCCTGCCACCTTCAACTCCTCCTTTGTACCTTCTCGCAGTCAATGGGCTTTTCGGGCTTTTTCTTAATTTCCTCCTGAGTAACGCGAGACTCCACCGCCATCGGGACAGCTCTTCGTTCAAAGCTGCCCCCCCCCCGACGAAACTAAGGCGCGAGGATTCCTTCAGCACCCAAACGCCGCTTTCCAACCGACAACCGACAAGCTCACCCAGAAGCACTTTCTCAAGCACCATCAAAACAAGATGGCGGCACCCAAGCAAAATAGGCCCCACTTTCATTCTTTCCGGCCTGGTACAAAATGATCGAAGGCCCAGTACTGGTCTGGGGCCTGGTGGTTGGGGACCCCTGCTCTAGGGTAACTGATGAGTGATCGGATAGGTAGTCCTTAAGACCACAATTGAGCCCAAAATTTCGGTTGCCAATGGGGCAGTTGGATTTGTGCTCCATTTAATGACCTTTCTTGCCACAGTTCATTTTTTCAGTTCCATTGCCACTTTGAAAAGTCACTAACGAATTGCTGTAAGTCAAGAACTATCTGTATTTCCCATTCAAAAGCTTGTTTCTGCTTTCCATTCCTCCTTTCACCTCCTTTTTTCTTCAACCTTCTGCAGTGAATGAGACCCACCTCCTTGTAGCTTTAGATTTCAACCTTCTCTTTAGAAATGTTGCCTTTTCTTCTGAAAATAGCCAACTTGTTAGAGGCATAGCAGAGCAAAGGCTTTCTTGTTTAAAAATTGAACTAGAACTAGAACAGTGACTCCAGAGTATTTTTTTTTCCCTATGGTGTTTTAAAGAACCCATTACTCATCCTCTGGGACCAACCTTTCTCAATCGTCTTCCATAGCTAAAAGTTCTCCAACCTACTAAACAATTCTGGCTTGGTTTGCAAAATGCATCACGTCCAGCTAGCAGTTCTGCAATGTGTTCTCTTTCTCTCCTATGAAATAGGCAGAATTCTATTTTGCCTGCCCATCTTGTTCCCAGATTAATATGCATTAATTCCCAGACTGAGATGTAAACTGTCATGGAGCTATCTTTCATACCCCACCCTTCTTTGAATGTTGTGACACAATTTTCAGCTCAGATATACAAAAATAGATAAATCAGGAAGGGAAGGATACAAAATATGTGTTAGGAAAAACTGAATCTAGAAAACATATGCAAATGTGGATGATTCATTATCTTTTCTTTTAATGGAAGATGATACTGAAATTGGATACGACAGAATTGTGACTAAGTGAATACTTGCGAAATTGATAGAGACGTGGTATATATAGAGTAATGCTTAAATAGCCATTCCTCTCTGGTTTTGTCATATTAAATGACTGTCTTGGATGTGTTTACTTGCTTAACATTACAGGTGGAGAGCACTGGTTCTCACAGTATTTCCTTTTTTCTGCAATGCATGTAGCTGCTACTCCTAGTAAAATACAGAACCCGCCCCCCACCAGCAAATAATAAAAAAATACTATTAATAACCAAGCTAAGATCATAAAGATCTGCTTAATTATCGAACACTTTAGAAGACTTTTGGAAATGCAGTGGACAAAAGAAAATTGCAAATCAAAGAATGATTTTATGGGGAGTGGTGCGGGGGAAGAGGAGGAGGAATAGAAAAAAATGGAATTCTCCTAATATCAATGTTGTCCTACTGTGCATCTGAAATGAAAAACACATTATCTGCTACTCTAGATAGTAACAATAAGTTATTGATGAATCTGGAGGAGTAATAACAGTAATAGTAATAATAATAGTGTAATAAATTAATTTGCAATGCAATGCACAATTCACATTTCAGAACTCCATTAATTTAGATTTATGCTTAAAAAAAGATGCACAATTAAGATATCTCCATAGTGCAGCTGTGATTCAAAATTGCATTGATGCCTGTAGTTTGAACAGAGAGTGTGATGCATATTTGCAGGTGACTGGTGTAAATCAGTGGAAACTATAAACTCCTTCCCTGCACTGTTCTGTAGGTAAATGCATTGAAACTTGCAAACTTAATATATAGGGATGTGGAGGAGGAGGAGGAAGAGGAGGGAAAGCAGCGAAATGGGGCCACATTTGTCTCTGCAGTTGATGGAATGCTACAGGAAAGGAAGATAAGTTGGTTGGCATTTAATTTGTTCCAGACATGCACCTTGTGAATGCAGCAAGAAAGGAACAGGCCCAGTGGAGAACGGCATTTCAAAACTAGTTCTCGTTGTTTGAGCAGCAGGACACAGAGCATCAAGAGTGACAGTAAGCCCCAGTTGTGCCTCCACCACCACCAAGTAGCATCTCAGGGATAATTTGTCTAAGATATAGATAGCTATTCTGCTATGGAACACAGCACATAAATTCCCCAATGGGGAAAGTGATACTGTATTTCAGTCTTCCAGCAGTTTCTGGGATGTAGCATATCCAGCTGGATTATTGGTGTGAAAGCTTCCCGCCCTCCTGCCCTTCCTCACCACCTAACATTTGGTACTACAGATAATATGTTGCAGTAGTATGTCATAAGAAAAGTTAGCTTTGAGAAATGTAGCTTGACACTTATGTAGAAATGACAATTAAAATAGATGACGCAGGACCTTGAAGGCAAAAACTGGGAGAAGCAGAAGAAAATTTCTTTTTTCAGTTGTCTCCTACAGTTTAAAAGTTCTCCAACCTACTAAACAACTGTGTTTGGAAAAAAAACTCTTACTCAAATCAAGATTAATTTTGGAGACATCTACATACTTTCTTGGCAGCAATATGGAAATGGTTTGACTTGGGATATTTTTGCTTAATTTCTCAGTCAAGTTGATGGACCTAGTAATCTCACATCCAGGTCTGAACCAGTTTCAACCCAGGTGAGTCCTGGATGACCAGCAACACATTTTTATATTTTGGCATAGGGTTTTTTGCTGACAAATTTCTTTTTTTTTTAAATTGAATTTTTTTTAAGATTAATATATTTAAAACATTTTTAAAAAACAAACAAACATATAAACACACACACACACACACACACATATATATAGATATAAACATACACACACACACACATACACACACACACACACACATATATATATATATACATACATATATACATTTTGCAACAGATATTGAGCATTGGTTACACTTGTTTTTCACGCCCTAACATTGATGTGATCTACCTTGTTACAATACCTTCCTTGTTCTTTTAATGTTTTAATTTCACAGAATACTTTATGATTAAATGCACGTCTTCCATAGTTTCATAACTTATCTAGTTGTCAAATGTTGCTTTTTCTTTAACCATTCATACCAACAATTCCAAATTTTAAAGTAGTCATTATCTTTGTTGTATTTTAATAATTTAGTTAGGTTATCCATCTCTGTGTACTTGTGAATTTTTTTTAATGACCATCTCCTCTGAAGGGACAGTAGACAGTTTCCAATTTTGTGCATAGCTTATTCTGGCTGCCGTTATAATGTGCAAGATTAAATATTAATTTTTTTCTCCATTTTTAAATCTATGATACCCAGCAAAAAGGTTTCGGATTCAAATTTTACATCTTGTTTAGTTGTCTTTAGAATCCAATTTTTAATATTTCTCCAAAACTTCAGGGCATATGGACATGTCCACCACAAATGAAAGTATGTTCCCTGGACGCAGTTACACTTCCAACAATTTGGCTGGAGGTTTGGAAACATCTTAGCCAGTCTCGCAGGTGGCAGATGCCAACGATAAACCATTTTATACAGATTCTCTTTTGGTTTTTGCTTACAAATTTCATCAGCTCTGACCATAGACCATGTTTGCTTGGATTGACAAGATTAAATTATTCAGCACTTTAGAAGACATTTAGACCTGAAGTGGACAGAAGGTCAAATAATGATATTGTGGGGGGGGGAGAAGATGAGGAGGAGGAGGAGGAGGAGGAGGAGGAAGAGGGAGAAATTTGGAGGCCACAAAGTTGCAGAAGTATTGTCCTCAATATTAGGCAGTGATTTCAGGCAAGTAACTTTCCCATACTTAGTTGTATCCAAGTGAAGTTTCTACTATTACCATTGGCTCTCCTCAGTCTTCTATCCATCGGTCAGATGTCAGCCTAAGTTCTCTTTTGACTGACATAGACTGAATGCTGTAAAACCATTGTCAAGTTGACACCCCATAGAAATGTAGAGTTGCAGCTCCCATCGCTCCCAGCCAGAGCAACATCTAAGGGAACCTTAAAACCGAAATTCAGATAAATCTGGAATAGGTGAGGAAGCTATAATAGGTTGATGGGTATTATCTGTTGTTAAGGTCTGAGTTGTTGTGCTAGAAAGTAATAACTTTTTACCTTCCCCTACAGTACATCTATATCATCATTGACAAGCAGGAGCTGATTTAACACAAAAGGTGTAGCTTTTGGTCAGCAAATTCAGCAGCTAAGCCAGCAGAAAATGAAGAAGATGCTATCAGGCCTTTTGGGAGGACAGGGTTAGGATTCCAGGCAAACATTTCAAAAATATTTGGCACTCTTGTCCCAAAGTACTTTTTTTTTCCAGAAGGAAACTGACTTTCTTGGTTTTTTCTTTGAAAACATTTCACTTCTCATCCAAGAAGCTTCTTCATTTCTGACTGAAGAAGAACTGTCAGAATTGAAGAAGCCTCTTGGATGAGCAGCAAAATGTTGTCAGCCCTGAAGTTAGCCTGGCCAAAGCCACACCAGAGCTGAGGCATAGGGAGGGGGATAGGATTAGAGATAGCTGGAAGTTGTGTAGTCAAAATAAAACATTTTCTCTTGGGAACCAAGGATGTTCTCACACCTGGCTGGAGGAAGAAAGAGTGATGTCACCAGACCAATGGACACTGTTTTGATTGGGCCACGTGACTGATTGTTTGGGATTGAGGGAAAAACTTTTAATTAGGTGAAAACCACAGGACCCTTCAGAGTCGGTTTTCACCAGATCTGTGCCAATATGATATTTCCAATAAAGCTATTCTTTGAGGAATGTACCAGCCTTGGAATTTTGCTTACTTGGAACAGTGATATTAAACCAACTCTCAAAAATCATAAGGAAACTTCCCGCTCCATCCGGAGCTGACAAATGTTTCCAAAGAACGTCCAGTTGCCTTTGGGTAAAGCACCTTTGAGACAACCATGACCTGGATGATTGAGAGCCTCCATAGACGTTTACTGCTCTTGAAAACATGACCCAAGATGCTTTTGTGGTGCACCAGCGGACAGCAGAGCTGGCGCCAGCCTCAGACAGTGAGGAGATTGGGGAGGAACATGGACCAGTCCTGGGGTCTGGGAAGGGCTCTGACAAGTGCTCTGCATCATAAGCAGAGATGGGGCCAGGGCCACCTGACAGTTATCAGCTACCTTCGGAGTCAAAGATCCATGGGGCAGAAGAACAGCTGGAGCCTGTTCCTAGTGTGTGCATGCACAGAGCTGCCAGTAGAAAGGAACAGTTAAGGAACAAGGGTTGATTTGGGAGTAAAAGCTCAGGTGGATGGTGAATGGCTCCTCCCCTAGGGAATAAAGAGGAGCAAAAGGGGAGTAGTGTTTGCAGGAAACAATTAGCTCAGTTCATTAGAGTGAAGATCTGCTCCTGACTTCTTGCCAAATACTTGCTGCTACAGCGTGGCATTTGGAAGATACGGGCCTGGCAACTCTCCAAGTCTGATAAAGGTCTATAGTTGTGAAATCTCATGAAAGACTGTTTGCTGAGACTTTGCTGGAGGAGAATTCCCTTTAACCTAAATAAGAGGGGTTTTATCAGGACAAACATGGTCTTGGGAGGTCTAGGACAGAACAGATGCCAAGGAGATAAGTATATGAATCAGGCTGTGTGTGATTATTTAGGTGTGGAGACATTGCAGTAGCCACACCAGGTCTATTGTTGCTTACAGAGCCAACATAACACGATCAAGCCAGAAAAATAGAATATTAACGGGGAACACCGTCTTTGCAGAAATACAATTAATTTTCCAAGCACAATCCAAAATAGGGTAGAAGATTCAAAATAGTTGATCCATGAGAAAAAACCATTGGACCAGACCAATGTCAGAGGCAGTACAGTACAATTTGCATTTCCATTGTCAGGATGACATTTTTCGGTCCCTTCCCTTCTGTCTCTTTGCCTCTCTTACATTACTGTACAAATGATAACAAAATTTGAGTTTCTAGTACTCTCCACGGCTTTTGTAGGGAGGGGTTCATTTCTTCTTTTATTCATTTATAACTCACTATTGTGATTCCCCCAAAGCACATCTGTCTGGAGGATGCAATGTCCTTAAATGCCAGAAATGTCATTTGATGGATTTATTCCCCCTCTTGTTTTTGTCATGCTTGTGGAAAGCTCTCAAAGTCATAAGCATCTCATAAGACAAAACCCAAGAGGATGCAACTAGCACATAAGATGTGGCATCTAAATAATAAGAGTCTGAGTGATGACAATCTCAGTCAGTATGATAGTAATCATCTCAGTGCAAACTATTGTGTGTTTGAATGGAAGGATTGCATAGCCATTCAAGTCTAATTGGATTCAGAGGACAGGTTCCCCTAAAATGTAGTTAAAATCCTCAGGTTTATTCACATTTATGGCAGATTAATCCCAAACAGTCACTGGAAATAAAACATTAACCTTTGCATTTTACTTTAAGTGCCAATGTTTTGCACACAATATTATAGGCATAGAATTGTGGCAGGTTGTCTACTTCATGTGGATTTAACCACCAAAAGGAATAAGAATGAGAAAATGTGGTGGAGTAAACAATTAATTAGATGTCCTTTTGTTGCTGCTGTTGTCATTGTTGCATAGCCCCCTATTCTTTGCTGTTGAGATGTGTTGCTCAATTAATACTGTTACCCCATCTTCTTTTTGTAGTAATGTTTATTATGATGACAATTGGTTTCACAATCAGCCAGATGTTTGAACTGGATTTTATCCACCCAGTGAATTCCATCACAAGGATCAGCAACCCTCATGTATGGCTTAGTGCAAAACACCAATCTGGATGTGTGTGTGTGTGTGTGTGTGTGTGTGTGTGTGTGTGTGTGTGAGAGAGAGAGAGAGAGAGAGAGAGAGAGAGAGAGAGAAATGAGAAAAATAGGTGTCTCACACAGCCCCAAAATTGATTTATGTCACTCAAGACTCATGCAGTTTTTTTCTGGGCATAAAGTGAAGGAAGTCACCTTTAGCTCTCCAGGGGCAGGAAGTGAGGCAGGAAGACAAACTGGATGGATAGATGGATGGATAGATGGATGGATGAGTAAATTAGGGTTTCCCAACTTTAGCCATTTTCAGACTTCTGGACTTCAACTCCCAGAATTCCCTAGCCAACACTGAATTCTGGGAGTTGAAGTCCACACATCTTTAAAAAAGGCTAAGGTTGGAAAACAACAGGGCTTTCATTTAAAAAAATTCAGCCTTGTCCTTCTTGTACAGTTGGACTGGATTAATACACTACTTTGCTATTTCATTGTAAGAATGCATACCATATCTACCCTCACCATTGCTAAATATTCTAGTTATCTCTTCCCCTCCTTCAACGATCACTCCCGCCTTCTCTCTTCACCTTCTATTTGTCCCTGCCTCACCCGCTTTTGTGAAAGGGCCAGACAGCTTTGCTAAGTTTGATTGGAATAGTTTGTTTTTAAAGCTCGGCATAAACACGTTGCTGGATTTATAGCGTCTTCATCTTTTCCAAATCGACCCACTGGGAGCCATTAAAATTTTATTGCTCCCTGGCTAGAACAAAATAAAGTAGATGGCCACTGTAAATGCTAAGTTTCCGACCTGAATGCTTTATGAGTCTATTGAATCTCGATCCACTTGGATACTTATTTATTTATTTAAATTATTTATACGCTACCGAGTGACCTCCATTCTCTGGGTTATTGGAGGAAAAATAAAAATCATATCAGAGTTAAAACATAAAGTGAAACTGGCTACTGACACAAAAGTATTGAGTCTTAATGTAAGTGCAAGGAATCCAAAAACAATTAATGTTGCTCATCTTGTAGAATCTTAGAAGATCTAATGATCTTGGTGTGGCACTTGATGTGATGCTGTAGGATTTCTTGGTCATTGTTCCTCATTGAGATTGTTGTTATTATTGGAACAATCCTTTCCTTCTTTTGTTTTAAAGAACTCATTGAGCTAATTTGTTTGGATGAGAGCTTCCAAAGGGGATCTTAAAGCTAGGTAGATATAGGTCATAAGACATACTTCAAGCAACCTGCCTCAAATCATTTAGGACTTTAAAGGACAATGCCACCCCTTTGAATTGAGTGTGCCAAGTGTTAGGATTCCAGCAATCGCCCTAATTAAATCATGAGCCTTGAGCCAGACTTCAAAAAACTGCAAAAGATTTATTAGGAGTGACATACTGGCATGACCTGTACGAAGCCAACTCTGGCATACGTAATTTACAGTCACCTGCAACAGTGTTTCCCATCTGCCTCCTGGGTGTGTCATAAATCAGATTCTCCAATTAAGCACGTTCACTGGCTGAGTGTCATCAATCACGTTCTCCAATTAAGGAATTTCATGGGCAAAAGCTCTGGTAGCTTAGGTACAATCTTTCTGAGATAAGGTTTTGGAATGTACTTCTGAATTCATTTGCCATATGCTCCTTCAGGTTCCCCCCCTTTCTTGTGGCAACAGGTGTAGGACAGGTGTAGGAATGTTTTACAAGTTGACACCAACTGTGAAGAATCGGGACCATACATTAAGTTCCAGTTAAGATGAATTATTTGCTCAGGTCTGTACACAAAAATGTAGTCAACTAATGGTCAGCATTTAATTGGCGCTAGATAAGAGTTAATAGAATTTAAGAGGAATTGGAGTTAAATTCCTTGTGGGAACATAATGACTCCAGACTTATTACTTGCTTGACTCCATCTCCAGTCTCTGCCTCTTTTCTTCCAAGTGGAAGCTTGCAGTTGGACAGCCTGTAGCATAATATAATTCTTGTGGCTGTGTGATGCTTTAATTTGAAAACTGGAAGATGGCTCTCTCGAATATCCATTACTGACTTTCTGGACTGGATTGATGATTCAGATGAAATTGGTGGATCAGATGCTTTGGAATCAATTTGGCAATTCTTAATATGTTTTGCAGGTGTACAAAAGCCCTTTGTTTTAAACAGATTTGGAAAATCAAATCAGCTCGGCTGGGTTTAATGCTTCCAACCAACTTGAAAAGTCAGTCCAAGGCAACACAAGGTGATATTGATGTTTTCAGTAAAAGTGTTCAGTGCAAGACAATCCCGAAATTCTGAAATAAATTCCTTGGTGGGGATGTAGAGCTAATACCATTCAGTTGGATATCGTTTGGATTGAATCTCAGTGTATTGAACTTTTATTCAATTGAACCTTTATTCAATTCATTACTTGGTCCATGCAGTGTTTTACCGATCCAATTTTTACTGTCAAGAACTACAAAAAACATCTAGGGAAAAGTTCACTTTTGCTTAAGCCCTTTCCAGGTTGTATCCAGGAGAAATGGAAAGACCTATTAGTGCCCCATAAGAGTTTCAAAATCGGAATGACTACATTTAATACACAGAGGCATTTATTTTGCTAGTTACACCAATTACTTCATGTTCCACTGATTAAAGAAATACATGCTTGTGACAATGTGTTCTTGAAAAAGCGTATATGTTGCAGCATATCCAGTATGTGAAATGATAGCACATTTTGATGGCTGCACTTGAAACAATATCCATTTAACCTCCATTTACCAATTTAGCTGTTAGAGACTATGTAGAGAGAGCTGAATTCAGCCCAGCAATTTATACTTAAAAGGGTAACTCTTTAAAAATAGGATTTAACAGGCAATACTGCTAGAGAATCAAGACAAGCAGAGCTTAGTTGAGTGAGGGATGATTCCATAATTTGATACCAAGTGATTACATTGATATTTTTTGTCCATTTTCTACCGATGTCAAAGTGTCTTCATTGTGTAGCCATTGTTTCACATGTAACAAAGCTTTCCCCATTGTGCTTGTTCTTCACTTGTTTAGATTTCTAGTTCCAGAATCTTTCAGCCAGTATGACCGTTGTTAAGAATGGTAGGAAGTGAAGGCACATCTAGAGAATACCAACTTTGGAGAAAGCTGCTTTAATGTTGCAATTAAAATATTTGGCTCCAAAGTAGGGATGCATATCATCTGGCTAATTAAGTCTTAAGTCTTCAGCCTTGTGCAACTGACCTTGGTAAGGTGCTCAGTAAATCTGCCTTTACAATCCAGAGATCACTTGTGTAGGCCAAAAGGCACGGCTAATGGCCTGTATTTGTTTGGAGACTCTACAAAGTACTATATCCCTTCGTAATGCAAAGAACTAAACCCAAATCTTTTTTTCTTTAATGCTGATCACATCTGGACCTTTTGAGAAATCAAGTGGATAATTTCAATAACTTTCTCCAGGGGAAAAATAGATTCTCCCAGGGTAATATAATTTCAGGGCCAACATGCTCCAACCATGATGCGTTGGAGTGGGTGTGAATATGCACATGCTTTGAATGGATTTCAAAAGACAATGAAAACTGCTAGAAAAATGCAGGAGGATTTTTCCGTTGGCCATTGGACATCACAAAGTTTTAATTCAAAACAGTAAGACATGTCTTCTTTTCTTGGTTCCAGTGGGACAACGGTAAGAGATGAACAGGCTGTGCTCAAGGGTGGGGTAAAACAGGTCATCAGTTTGGAATCATTGTGCAACCACAAGTGATGTAAGTCCAGCAGTCCCATAAATTCCATTAACCCTTATCTAGCACCAATTGGCCTTGACCAGTTTCTTATGTATTCGTAACTTAGTGCTTTGAACTCAATTCCTGTTCTTGATTTCTTGCACATGACAACAACTAAAGTTAGAAGTTAGAAGACAACCCAGTAAACCAAAAGATTCTTGTGGCATCCTGAACTGAAAACACTTAACCCAGGAAATAAGACTCTTCTTGAGTTCTGATTAGTATGATTTACTAGCTCGATACCCATATTTTGCTACAAAACTATGTGGTCAGGCTTAGTTTTGGGGAAGGAAAATAAGGGGAAATTTTTTTGCCTCTGCCTACCAGGATCCATCTATGTCTGTATTCATCTGGCTAGCATCCTGTCAATGTGTGAGAGCTGAGGGCTGTTTGGAAAGTGAAAGAGTATTTGCTGTGTGAGCAAGAAGGAGACAGCAAGGAGCCTGGGTGTGGCTTAGCTCAACTGTTCTGTACTAAAGCTGGTTGCTGCTGTGAAACTGAAACTCCTCTGCTTGTATTTTGCATTTGGAACAGATTTCAGGTGGGGAGGGGGAGTATATTAGCATCAGAGTGTATTAATAACAATATACAAAATATTAATTAGGCCAGAAGATTTTAGGCCAGACATGCTTTTGGTGTAAAGAGAAGAAGCTTTAGTGAAGGTGGGACAAGCTGCATCAAGCCGATTGTTTGGAAATGGCTGCTTGACATCTTATTGCTCTGAGAACCAGCTGTTGTAGTCAGCTTGCTATCATCAGGCTGTGCTTGGGTTCATGAGCCATACAGCCCAATATAAATAAACGTATCATGGCAGAAGACAAGGGTTTGGTCCCTTCCACAGTGGCAAGGGGCTTGCAATTTCTTGCTGAACTCTGCATAATTCAAAAGCAGGTAGTCCTGCCAGCATGTTTTCTAATTTAATTACTCGTCTCAAATTGTTTATGGTATACCAGGCCATTTAACATGCCATAAGCAAATGGCTCTTGAAAGGGGAAAGAGAATTTATTTGTTTTAGTGAGCTATTCCGTCAAAAAGTCTATTTCCTCAGCTAATTAAGATTCCATTTGCTAATTTAAATGTTTTGCTAATTAAAGCATACTTCTGAAACTGTAAAAAGACGGTTTTTTTATTACAAAAGAAGAAGGAGATAGCATGAATGGAAATCTGTTGGCATTTAGGAATTGCATTACATTTATTGCACAATAGATACAATAGCGAGTGAAATCATTAATTCATATTGCCTATGTTTTGCAAGGGAAGGAAGAGGAGCTGCTGTTTATCTGTTTCCTTTCCTCAGCCTGGATGGTGATCAACTCATTAGCCTTGCAGTTTTCCATGCTACCAGGTTGCAACTCTGCCCTCCTACTTTTAAAAAATCTTTACAAAATTGTGCCACAATGAAACTAGTCGTTTCTTTGATGATATCTGAAGGTTGAAATCATGGTGATTGGACTATTTTTTTGTCGTTCGTTTGAGACATTTCTCTGCTCATCCAAGCAGGTTCATCAGTCAAAGCAAAGCTGTTAAGCCAAGAGTTGTTGGAATGTACCAACTCTGGTTCCCACCAAGATGAAAGCTGCTTGGATGAGCCACAAAATGATGCAAACTAATTACGAATAATTAGTCCAGTTGCCATGATTCAACCTTTGAACACCTTTGCTTGAATGATTAAGACTCTTCATCAACATATTCCTGGAGGGTACTTATCCATCCATCTGCAAGAAAATAATTAAACATCTGCAAGAAAACAACGAACCTCAGAGAATACGAAGAACCTCTCATTTCAGTCCTGAGCAGCAAATATTCTCCTTTATTAGTCTTGAAATAAGAAGGAAAACCGTACTTTAAGAACATTTCCACTAAGGTTGACTTCAGCCTGCTTCAACCTTAGTGGAAATGGCTGGGGGCAGGATAAAAGCACCACCATGGGGACACAGGCGGAAAGTCATCCTGCCAATTACTTTTTGTACTGTGGTAGAATGAAAATGACCAGAGAGCCATTGCTTTCCAATAACAGCATGGCTTGGTTAGCATCTTCACTGCATTGCGGGATGAAGTCATTTTAAGCAGTTTGCTGTCCTCTGTCAACAAGTGCTGTTCTGTCTCATCCCCACTGAAAGCCAGCACCATGTCCTCTTCTTTTCTCATGGCATGATAGACACCTTGTTTTACATTTCCCTGTTAGAGATGGGGTGGTTCTGGTTGATCAAATTGGCATTTCTGCTCTGAGGCGCTCTTACTCTCATGGGGGTTATAGCATTATAAGATAGGTGGATCGCTCTAAAATTCATCAATGGAGAAGACACGTTGTCTCCCACATGGTCTCTCTAATGGGTATCTCTCCCAGGAGCGGTGTTACGTGATACAAAGATAGGATCCATTTGCCTTGGGACACCTCAGGGACAAAGATTGTGTTTTTCATGATCTAGAGCAGTGGTTCCCAACCTTTTTTTCGCCCCGCACCCCTAAAGAAATTTCACTCGAACCTTGCACCCCCTGAAATTTAGACTTTAGGAACTACTGAATGCGTTAAATATATGGTAGGGCTGAATCTTTTCAGCTATGTATGTGACGGCCACTAAATAAGGATACTTAACTCTAAAATGAAAACAAAGTTAATCCATTGCATAATAAATAAAAATGCCAACATATAGCCAATATCCTATTATTTACCTGGACTTTTCTTGCACCCCCTGGAATATCGTCTCGCACCCCCAGGTTGGGAACCCCTGATCTAGAGGCTGTGCATGTTAGTGAAGTGAGGGATTTGCAACAACTTCCAATCTCATCAAGATTGTAAGATTAAGCTCTCAATCACCAGCACCAACTCCTCTCTATAAATTAGCTCTCCCTAATTTAATGCTTTTACTAAGGTACTGGTATGAGTGATCTTTCAAAGTTTGTGACCAACTGGCAGGCAGAGAAACTGGGTGGATATTTCTCCAATCATAACTTCAGATCAGTCCCTGGTGGCAAGTAGATCAGTACTGTTCGAAAATGCCCAGGAAAAGAAATCCTTTGAAAGGTATCTTCTTGAGATTTAGTGAAGTGAATTGTCTAACGAATGGCAAAAGTATCCCACATAAACCTTCACCTCTTCATTACTTAAGAAGTAACAGAATAACAGAATTGGAAGGGACCTTAGGGGTCCTCTTGTCTTGTTCAGGCAGGAGGTAATTGCAGCAAGTACATGCAGAATCCAATTATTTTTGTCAAAAGCAATAGCACGTAGACCTATATACCGCTTCACAGTGCTTTACATCCATCTCTAAGCTGTTTACAGAGTCAGCCTCTTGCTCCCAACAATCTGGATCTCCATTTTACTGACCTCAGAAGGATGGAAGGCGGAGTCAACCTTGAGCCTGGTGGGATTTGAATTGCCAAACTGCTGGCCGCCGGCAGGCAGCAAAAGTAGCCTGCAATACTGCACTCTAACCACTGCACCATCACAGCTCTTGGATGAAGTGAGCCTTGTTGCTTCACAATGTAAGCTCTGTCTCTGGTGTACATAGATGCATAGTGAGAAAAAGGTAGAGGTTACCTCATGACCATATGACATCCATGTTGTCACTCCTCCAATTGATGCTTCTAATTGTCTGTAGTCCTGTCCCCAATTTGAACAGCCTACAGTATGTTCTTGCTAATGAATCATAAATAATGTACAATATTTACATATAACTAAAGATAACTACATATAACTACATATAACTGAAGATAACTTTCTTTCTCTTTCTTAAATTTGTTTACCAACCATCTCACTGCAAGGTGAGTCTGCGCAGCTCAGAACATGAAATCTACTTTTAAAATCCTGTAGAACATGTGCAGCTTGACCTATAACTGATAAACTGTTTCTAGAGCAGTGAGTCTCAATCTTGGCAATTTCCATTCCCAGTATTCTAAAGATAATTGCATGCTGCCTGGGGAATTCTGGAAATTGCTTTGAATTTTCCAAGGGCATGCTTTTGAAATGGCCTAATTTTAACCATGAGGTCCTCGGTGTTCTCTGAGACTGGTTGTTTTCTCACAGGTGTTTCATGAAAAGCTCAGAGAGCATCAAGGACCCCCACAGGTCAACCCTGAGCTACAAATACTGTATTGTCTGCTATTGGTACTAGAAAAGAATAGAATATCAGAGTTGGAAGGGACCTTGGAGGTCTTCTAGTCCAACCCCCAGCTTAGGCAGGAAACCCTACACCACTTCAGACAAATGGTTATCCAACATCATTTTAAAAACTTCCAGTGTTGGAGCATTCACAACTTCTGGAGGATAGTTGTTCCACTGGTTAATTGTTATAACTGTCAAGAAATTTCTCCTTACTTCTAAGTTGCTTCTCTCCTTGATTAGTTTCCACCCATTGATTCTTGTCCTGCCTTCAGGTGTTTTAAAGAATAGCTTGACTCCCTCTTCTTTGGGGCAGCCCCTGAGATATTGAAACACTGCTATCATGTCTCCCCTAGTCCTTCTTTTCATTAAATTAGACATACCCAGTTCCTGCAACCGTTCTTCATACATTTTAGCCTCCAGTCTCCTAATTATATTGGTTGCTCCTCTCTGCACTCTTTCTAGAGTCTCAATATCTTTTTTACATCTACTTTTACACTAATTTACACTAATGATCAATCAGTTATATTGTTGACCTCAGACAAAAATAGACTTCTTATATTAGCAGAATGTCTTTGGTCTTCCTAAAGAAAGGTAGAATATTTCCTTTCTAGTCATATCCTACTCTAGGGTATGGTGCTCATCTCTGTTTCTTAGCCAAGGGAGACAGCGTTGTCCAAAGATATTTTCTGTGGTCATGTGGCCAGCATGGCTATTTGCCAAAGACACACAGAGCACTGTTACCTTCCCACTGAAGTGGTGCCTATTTATCTAATCACATCTGCATGCTTTAGAACTGCTAGGTGGCGTGGAACTGGAGCAAGGACTCATGTGCACAGGCTCATCCTGTGCCACAGAGTTGGGGTCTCAAACCCAGACTTTCAGCCTTCAAGCTGACAAGCTCATCATCTTTTAATCACTGACCCCACTTCTTGATATACTTATGGCTATTCATTTGACTACATAGTCTTCAATTTGAATCTAAATCATATTCAATAGAACTCAAGAAGACACCTTCCCTATTCATAGTTCAGCATCTCCATTCTCCATTCATGCTTGTTAAGTTTGGACTTTTTTTTTAAAAAAAGAAGAGTTTGTCTCTGGAGATCTAGCTTAATCCACCCCTACCAAGTTAGTTCATTTTCTATGCTAACTATTTTGATTCCACCTTTTGATAGCAGATTTATCCTGGGTGCAAAGAGAAACTCACCTGCTAATAGATACCTTTATAGCAGAGCGATTTTAACTGTGTAGAAGCGAGTCGGGGGGTCTTTTTTTTTGTTTACATGCTTATTTTCTGTCCGTTTTTTTGGGTTGTGGTGCTAAAAGAGTCCAATTAAGATTCTCAGATGATCCCCAACATCTCCTCAGCTGCTAGCTGCTAGGAAATTCACCAGTATTGTATTAAATCAGCAGTCTGGGCATCCTTGTCATTATATTTTATTTGCACCATCAGGATAAATAAATTCAATGTGACACTTTTAAATAATTGAACTATCTCCTCCTCTTCTGTCTTCCTCCCCCACTGTTTCTTTTTCCTCCCCACCTGCAATTCCTTGGCTTTGTACTAAGAAGTACCTCCTGGGAAGAATGAAGAGCCTCTTCACGGCTTCACAAGAAGAAAGAATTTAGCATTTTCTCGGATAAACTGTCTTTCAGATGAAATCTACTTTTCTCGTTCATAGAACATTCATTACGGGCAAAAATGAAGAAATAAGAAACGGGGGTTTAGATAGTGCAGCGTGAATCCCTGGTTTTCCCAGATAAGTGAGAAATGGTTGAATATGAAATTTGGAGGCCCATTGAAAATCATCATTCCCCAAGTTGGCATCCTCATGATATACTATTGGATTCCAAGCTATTTGCCAGTAGACCTAACACATCTGTAATCCAAAGCCTAGGTAAGATGGACATGATTGGACATGATGATTCTAGTGATTGATGGTTTTATACCGATGTTGATTGCATTTCTATTGTTTTGGAGGACTGAGTGTCTGTCTCTAGGATGAAGATCTACCAAAGACCAGAAAACATATAGCAGTAATTTTGTTTCCACATGGAGACCGCTTCATGTGGTGGTGCGGTGGTGTGGTACTCTAGAAGGTGGAGTTCTCACCTCAGAATCAGGAGGCTGTGAGTTTGATCCTAGGTAGAGGCAGATATTTCTCTCTCTGGGCACAATGAGAATATATCTGCTGAATATAAATCCGCATTGGTGACAGGAAGGGCATCCAGCCATTTAAATGCTCTGCTGGCTCCATTCAGTTGCCCAGACTCCATTCCACAAGGGATTATGGGGTTTGTTAAATAAGGATGAGGATGATGGAGACGACTTCTCAGCTTCATGCTTGATGTGTAGAATAGTGAAACTTTGACTTTGGGATCTACCAATTAGACTGATAGATCTTTATAGAAATGGCTTGCGTATATTATTAGGAAAAAACAAACAAAAAAGTTGTGATTTGATGTTAATGCCTTATTTTACTGTAACAGAGTCAGAAATCAACACTTCTTTTCCTTTTCTTTTTTCTTATCTTTCCTCATCTCTCCTTCCCCATTTCTTCCCCATTGCTTTTCTATTTTCGTATTTTATATTACTTTACAACTCAATAAAAATGTTAACGTAAAAAGAAAACATACAGCAGTTTTGAGATATGATGATACATTATCTACAAATAGCGACAACTTGAAATATAAGTTCAAGAGCAGAAGATGAAGTGTTGGCATGCTGTGTGTGCTGTTTTTCTTGCTGTTCTTCTTTTAAAAACATATTTTATTGATTAAATTATTAAAACATTGGACATGGTATGATCGTCCCGATATTCCTTTTTGTCTATAATATATAATACATATTTTATATAAATGTATACATTTATACATTTGTACAGTTAGTTTTTATCTGTAGTCACCCCTTCTAAAGATCCTGTTTATTTTTTATTCCGGGTCCTTCCTTTCTTTTCCCACCATTGATAAAAAATTTATCTCATAAGTTGTAGTATTCTATCTCATCCTTATTTTTTAATTCCAGAGTCAATCTTTCCATTTCAGCACATATCAATATCTTCTTTCTTACTGTTCTTGAAGCTCTGTGTCATTTTCTGGAATGTGTGTGTGTAGAGAAACTTCAATATTCATAGTTTTTTGGTGTTAGCTCTTTTGAGATATTTCAGTCTGGATTGTGGGGTCCTTGGTGCTCTCTGAGTTTGGTTGATTTCTCGTAGATATTTCATTACCAAACAAGGCAACATCATCAGAGTTAGAAGGGAGTGAAGTGTTTTCTCTCTCTCTCTTTTCCCCTCCAGGCTGGATTTTATGCAGAATAGATCAGGACCCTCCAACCTTGGCAACTTTAAGACTTGTGGACTTCAACTCCCAGAATTCCTCAGCCAGCAAAACTGGAAGTTGAAGTCCACAAGTCTTAAAGTTGCTAAGGTTGGAGACCCCTGGAATAGATGATATAAAGCAATAATCCCTCCAGTTGCCTTTGTAGGTAGTTCAGAGATCTATAGATATGTCAACCACACTGGATCATTACCACATCCAATCCAAAGCAAACAACCTTTTTAAAAAAAAAAATCAGTCATGTAATAACTAGGAAGCTCATGATGGGATGGGCCATAAAACCATGTATATGGTTTTCATTTCTGTACTTACCAATCTTCTCATTGTTCCTGTCACCCTCCCACTTGTGACTGTATGACTGTAACTTTGTGGCTTGTATGCTTACAATTTATATTGACTGTTTCCTAGTATGATTTGGTTTGCTTATTTGTACCCTATGACTATTATTAAGTGTTGTAGCTTATGAGTCTTGATGAATATATCTTTTCTTTTTATGTACACTGAGAGCACATACACCAAGACAAATTCCTTGTGTATCTCATCACATTTGGCCAATAAAGCATTCATTCATTCACTCACTCACTCATTTTGTAAACATTAATGATTTTTTGTGATCATGTCAGTGGGAAAGTAATGATTTTGCAATTATTATGGTTTTTTTTTTCTCTGTTCAGAATGCATACATGAAGAAGTGAATGGATAGATGAATACCTACATTTATTATCTGGGCTATGAAGTTCAGGAGAACAAATTATACTATTTTGATAATGGTGTTATACTACATTGGGTGAAAATATTTGCTTTCTCTTGCTTTACCCTTTAGTTGAAACATAATTGTTTTATGAATTGCAGCATCATTCAGGAGTATTATTTCTTGGGGGTATCATACACATCATAACAGAGGAGTCAAGATAAGATCCCCAAATTACAGAAGACCTTATTTCTCTTTCTTCTATCCTTCAAAGTTCCTCTTGAAAATCAGGATCTGTCTTCTTTGCATCTGTCTTCATGCAAAAAGAAACTATAGCTCAACCCACCAAAAACATAACTGTAAAAGACAGGCCAGAAATAAAAGTTAAAATAAGCAAAAAAATACTAAGACAACACCTGTCTGATCTTGATGAAAATAAATCACCGGGGCCTGATGGATTACATCCCAGAGTTTTAAAGGAGCTGGCAGAGGTCATCTCAGAACCACTGCACCATATCTTTCAAAAATCCTGGAGCACCGGGGAACTACAGAAAAGAGCTGATGTGGTTCCCATCTTCAAAAAAGGGAAAAAAAATAGACCCAGAAAACTGTAGACCAATCAGCCTAACATCAATACCCGGGAAGATACTGGAAAAGATAATAAAAAAACAGATCTGCCAACATCTAGAAACAAGTAAAGTAATAACTAGCAGTCAGCACGGGTTTGTTAAAAACAGATCATGCCAAACCAATCTTATTTCATTCCTCAATACAGTGACTAAATTAGTGGACCAGCAAAATACTGTGGACACAATATATTTAGATTTCAGCAAGGCATTCGATAAAGTAGATCATAACCTACTTCTTAGTAAGCTAGAAAAAGGTGGAATAGATAGCACCACCACTAGATGGATTCGCAACTGGCTGGCAAACCATACTCAATGAGTAGTCCTTAATGGGTCTAAGTCTACATGGAGGGAAGTAAGCAGTGGGGTGCCACAAGGTTCTGTCTTAGGCCCAGTACTCTTCAATATCTTCATTTATGACTTAGATGAGGGAATAGAAGGGGAACTTACCAAATTTGCAGATGATACTAAGCTGGCAGGAATAGCTAACACCCAAGAAGATAGGCTCAAGATCCAGATGGAACTTGACAGACTAGAACACTGGGCCATATCTGATAAAATGAAATTCAATATAGAGAAAAGTAAAGTCCTACACTTAGGCAAGAAAAACCAAAAGTACACATATAGACTGGGCGAAACCAGGCTCAATAGCAGGAACTATGAGAGGGATCTTGGAGTCTTAGTGGACAACCAGCTAAATATGAGCCAGCAGTGTGCAGCAGCCACCAAAAAGGCTAATGCAATCCTAAGTTGTATTAACACAGGGATACAGTCAAGATCAAGGGAAGTACTAATACCACTCTATAAAGCCATAGTAAGACCACACCTAGAGTACTGCATGCAGGTTTGGTCACCACATTATAAAAAAAGATGTTGAGACTCTAGAAAAAGTACAGAGAAGAGCAACAAAGATGATTAGGGGACTGGAGGCTAAAACATACAACGAATGGTTGCAGGAACTGGGCATGGCTAGTCTAGTAAAAAGAAGGACCAGGGGAGAAATGATACCAGTCTTCAAATATTTGAGGGGCTGCCACAGGGAGGAGGAAGGGGTCAAGCTATTTTCTAAAGCTCCTGTAGGCCAGACAAGGAATAGTGGATGGAAACTGAACAAGGAGAGATTTAACCTGGAGATTTAACCTTTAAACAAGGAGAAACTTTCTGACAGTGAGAACAATCAACCAAGGGAACAGCTTGCCCTTGGAAGTTGTGGGAGCACCATCAGTTGAGACTTTCAAGAAGAGATTGGACTGCCATTTGTCAGAAATGGTGTAGGGTCTCCCGCTTGGGCAGGGGGGTAGACTAGATGACCTACAAGGTACCTTCCAACTCTGTATCTATCTGTAAAGGATTGTTTACTCCAGTTTGATGTGGGCAACATGAAATCTGTAATGAAAAGAAAAGAAGAAAGGAGGGAGAAAAGGGAAGGAAGGAAGAAGGAAAAGGAAGGAAGGAGAAGGAAGGAAGGAAGGAAAAATGAAAGAAGGATGGGAGGAAGGGAGTTAG
>NW_020769350.1:4789342-4804855 GCF_900518735.1 Pseudonaja textilis | reverse complement strand
ATCCATCCATCCATCCATCCATCCATCCATCCATCCATCCATCCATCCATCTATCTATCTATCTATCTATCTATCTATCTATCTATCTATCTATCTACCTAGCTAGCTAGCTAGCTAGCTACCGAGCTATCCAGCTATCTAGCTCTTCTAACCACCCTTTGCAATGTGACTTAAACACCTCTCTGAACCTGCTTCTCAATGGGTTGAGATTTCTGTACCCTATCAAAGGCTCAGCAGAGCTATTCCAAAAACATAGAGGGCTTAGAAAAGAAAAAATATTTGTTCTTTCTAGTAGCATACCTAACTACACACACTTCCCATAAATTGCAATACGAAAATAGTATTCTTTTGGTTTTACGAATGGTGAAAGAAAAAACAGCGTGCGATCTTTTCATTATGCAAAGTGAAATATAGATGGGGGAGAATTGGAGGATTTTGATGGAGCTTGAGAATCTTGTTTTAGTTTTTCTTTTTGGGAAATTGTATCTCTGAGTTTGGCAGCCCAGGTTTAGTAGCCCTAGTAGACCCCAAGTAGACACTCCAAATGACACTTTAGGGTAGAAAAATACCAGGATTATCAGGCATCACACATCAAGGAAAGAAGGAAATAATTTCATTGTGTAGCTGCTTGGCTATTCCCTAAGACAACAGAAAGACAATAAGTTTGAGCAAAGAGAGTCAGTCTAGAAACCAAGAACAGTCCTACTTTAGGCACTAAACCAACTGGGTGGCCTTGAGTCAGACACTATCTTTCAACCCTAGGAAAAAGGCAATGGCAAACTATTTCTGAAATCCTGCTGTGAAAACTTCAGGGACTTTTCCAGTTTTGAAGACACCCCACTCCAATAGTAGGAAAATTAATAAAATATAGAAACCCTAAACTTTTTTTTGTTGCTATCATTTTAGAAAAATACTTTATTAAATATTTACACAAATACAATGAAACAAAACATTCCTCTTATTGCAACACGAACCCTAAACTTTTAATAGTACAAGTATTGGTTTACTTTCATGAAAAATACAGAAGTATTTTCTTTATTGATCGCTGGGGTATGCCTAACCTGGAATGATTTCATTCCTCACTTGGGAAATGTTTAAACCAATTAATTGGTTAAACCCACTTTATTAATTGACTTTAAACAAACCCGTAAATAAATTCCTGTTATTGCTGTTCCTATGGAGACATTACCCAAAATAGCTCCCTAAGCTATTGGCTACTTTTACTTTGGATTACTACTTAAGATGAAGGGGGTGGGGCGGTCTCTTTTCAGATCTCTCCCCACATCTTTACAAAAAAAAATATATCCTTGACTTTATTTCTCTTTTATTTAAGTTAAAGGTACTGGGGAGAAAAACGACAACATCAGAACATAATAAATTGGAAATTATACCTTACCGACCCCTTTGGAATCCATCTCTCTTGTTGCTTTGGATGGTGGGTGGACAAGGTAGCAATCCCCTGCCCCAGGGTAAATCCCAAAGAAATGATTTGTGGCTGGTTAATCAATTTCTCCCTTGAAAAGACTACAAAACTTGAAAGAGTTGTATTGATATGTTGGTGGAAAAGCAGAACATATATTTCTATTTTGAGAGAGGCTGGAGACCAGTTTTTTTCAAATAGTTTTTGATCTTCCTGAAATATCACCTACATATACACAGAGAGAGAGAGAGAGAGCAAGAGAGAGGGAGAGTGTGCATATGTGTGTGTGTGTGTGTGTGTGTGTGTGTGTGTGTAAGGGAGAGAGAGAGAGAGAGAGAGAGAGAGAGAGAGAGAGAGAGAGAGAGAAAATGGCAGTTACCTTAATTGCAGAAATCAGGTGTTGAAGATCTCTTGACATGGGCTGGATGTACCTTGTATGCCTAGAGAAGTAGAACTGCTCAAATCTCTTGGTGCTCAGAATCCACCATGGTTATATTATCCCAGTTTTATAACCAGTTTAGTAAGCATGCGCGCAACATTAAAAAAACACCCATTTTAAGCTTTAAAATGTACCTTCTATGTCAGCGCTGGTGAGAAAAACAGCTGAGGGGCAGCGATACTCTGTACCACATGAATCAGCTGAGCTAGAAAGCAGAGAAATATAGGACAGGAAAGTGCAGGGGCAGGTGGGTGGGGCCAACCGCTCACCGGAACTACCGGTTCTCTAGAACTGATCCAAACTGGTAGCACTCCTCTACTGTATTTTCCCGTTTGATCTATTGGCTTCTCTATTAGTTAAGCATTTTCAAAAAAATATATAAGTATTATCTGTTTTGGAGAAGGGCTGACTTGATTAATGGGTCTTATGCTAATGATGAGTCAGGGAATAAGCCAGAGTTTTAAAAAAGGCTGAATGAGCTAATCCAGCATGACTAGGGGTGAAATAGTAACTGTCTTCCAGTACTTGGCTGTCACAGAGAAGAGATGCTTTGTTTTGAGTGAAACTGGTTTTGGCTTCCATGAGATGTTGAGACTCTAGGAAGAGTGCAAAGAAGAGCAACAAAGATGATTAGGGACCGGGAGGCTAAAACATATGAAGAACGGTTTCAGGGACTGGGTATGTTTACCTGAATGAAAAGAAGGTAACGTAATAGCACTGTTCCAAACTTTGAGGGGCTGCCACAAAGAAGAATGGGCCAACTTATCTTCCAAAGCACCAGACGCTGAAATGGGTGGGAGATTATTAAAGAGAGACCCAACCTAGCATTAAGGAGAAGTTTAGTGACAGTGAGAGCAATCAACCAGTGGATTTTGGGGTTTGGGGTGCTCCATCACTGGAGGGTTTTTTTTTTAGAAGAGACTGGACATCCATTTGTCTGAAATGGTGTAGGGCAGGGGGTTGGACTAGAACAGAGGTCACCAACTGGTGGTCAGTGGACTACTGGTAGTCCATGAGAAAATTTTTGGTGGTCCGCAGTGTACCTGTGTCTGCAACAGGGGTAATACTGGCGATGGATGGACTGATGCGTGCAGGGAGGGAGGGTAGCGCATGGGAGACTGTTGCATCGGAGCCCTTCCCAGCTGTTTCCTGGCCTGTGGCGGGCGGGTGCGATCTCCCATGTCCCTGCCTTCAGGAGCCGCTTGCCGCCCCTCTGGCAGCCACCCAACCTCCTCCTACCATGCTTCTCTTCCTCCTCATCAGACGTGCTCGCATACCCAGCAGGAAGGAGGAGGCTTGGTGGGTGCCAGAGGGGCAGTGAGCACTTTGCAGCTCCTGGGGGGAGAGGTAGGGCCTCCCCCTCGCAACATCTTCACCTAAGGGCATTGCTGGCAGCCGCTTCCTCTGGCTCAGGAGGTCCGCACTCTTCCCGCTGTTGCTCAGCCTCCTTTGATGCAGCCGCAGGAGACAGGAGGCAGCAGCCACGACATGGGTTTGCCAGGGAGAGTGCAGGATTGCCTCACCTCCCCGCCAGCCATCTGGTCTTCAGCACATGGCTTGTCGGCCTCCAGACATCAGATTCCTACCACCCAGTGCCAGTTCAGAGGTTCCTTTCTCCCCCACTCCTGAGGACAGAGAGAGGGGGGGAAGAGAGAGGAGAGAGAGAGAGAGAGAGAAGACAGAGAGAGAAAGAGGGAGAGAGGGAAAAAGGGAGAAAGAGAAGGGGAGAGGGAAAGAGAGAGAGAGTGGGGGAGGGAGGGAAAGAGAGAGAGAGAAAGAGAGATGAAAGATCCTAGTGTTTTGTTTTGTGTGGGAAACAGGTCCAAATGACTGAGTATTTAAGGTTGCAGTAACAGACAACCAAGCTAAGTGCCTGAAGAACTCCATCCAGATGCTTCAGCGAGCGGCATTTGGATTCATATTAGTGGTCCCCGAGGCCCAAAAGTTTGGAGACCCCTGGATTAGAAGACCTTCAAAGTCCCTTACAATTATATCATTCTATGTTACAACTATGTTGTTTTCCAGCTTCTATCTCTCCTCCAGATCCTCCAGACATACTGACTGCAAAGAATGTTTTGCCTGGGTTTCTTTTAAGTTTTTATGGGGATAGGAATTTATTGAAAATAATTTTCAGGTTTAGGGAAATGGCTGCTTCTGTGAATCTGTCTGACAAATGTGCTTTTCTCCATATTCTTTCAAACGACGTTGCTTCATCTTTTATAAATGGGCCTGTAAAAAGATCAGAAAAGGAGGTAGCATTTGCTTGCAGAAATTAAAGCACAAGGAGGAAAAATTCATGAAGGTTAAAATCTAAAAAGGCATTGCAAAACCTGCTGTTCAAAATACCTGAAAGTCTCTTTCTTTTGAAGATTTCCTTTTAAAGTTTAAACAAGTGGAATATTTTTCCCTGCTATTAACAAGTCTCAATTGTTTTAATATTGGCAAGAGAGAGAAAGAGGGAGGGAGGGAGGAAGGAAGGAGGGAAGGACGGAATATTGTAGATTTCTGTTGCAAAACTGATTAACTTCCATGCACTTTTACAATTAACAACTATGGAGTAAATTCAGGACATGTGTAGAATCCTAGAGTATATATAACCTCAGAAGGACAAGCAGCAAGGGAAAGCTCTTAATATACTTAATTGAACTTCTGGGCATTCAGCCAATAGCATTTCACACCCTGTAAAAGTGTTGCAAGCTAGATAAACAATCCACTCAGCACTTGCAAGGGAGAGTCAAGGAGAAAATCAGATAACACAGCCACTAGCTTCCGAGGGGATTAATTCCCAAATAATAAGAATCAATCACCAGAAACTCCACTAAGACTCCAAGATCCCTTTAGCAGTCACTGTTCTTAAGCCTGGTTTTACCAAGTCTTTTATTTAAGTATTAAATGCACAAAATAAGAAACAACTTTTTGGTATATATCTTTATAGGTAATTAGGGAAATTAGGGCAAAGAAGCGAGGTCAAGTTGGACACACCCACCCAGTCACATGTCCACCCAGCCATGCCCACTCAGCCAGTCATTCGGGCAGAGAGCCCCTTGCTAAAAAAATTGAAGCCCCCCCCCCCCCCGGAGTCACCTGCTTGAGCATGGGTTGGATTAAAAGACCTCCAGGGACCCTTTCAGCTCTATTCTGATTGATTGGAATAAAGTATTTAGGCCTTTGGGTCTAGTCCACTGTCCCTCGCAGGGATAAAATTAGAGTTTTCCCATGAATTGCCCATTGGATCTCTCTCCTTGCGCACATTCACTGCAGTTTCCTTCCGGGCTGATGTTCAACATCTCCCTTCCTAAAGAGTTCCACTGTCAAAGTGCTCTTACTTTGAAGAAGAAGAAGTAGTGTGGAAGCTGAATTTTCTCCCTATCGTTGATGCCTCCAGCTACTGAAAATCAATACTACTTTTAACTCTATTATCTGTTGATTTTTTTTTTTTTTACTTCTGATTTTCATGGGTTCCCTGAGAGTTAATAATCTTATACGGCTTCATGGCAGGAGTCTAAAACAAGCCCACAGCAGAAGGTTCTTTTTTTTTTTTTTTAATGCAAGGTGTGGAAGAAAGGAGGCACAGCATGTTGAGGAGAAAAACATATTTGATTCCCCAGACTTGGATGCTACACATTGCCCCATCAATATTGTCTCTCCTGTTCTTTTACCTGTACTAATTTGGACTCCCTGAAGAAGAGCCTAATGCTGGGAAAGATTGTGGGCAAAAGAAGAAGAAGGGGACGGCAGAGAATGAAGTGGCTGGATGGAGTCCCTGAAGAAGTCGGCCTGAGCTTAAATGGACTCCAGAAGTTGGTAGAGGACAGGAAGGCCTGGAAGAACGTTGTCCATGGGATTGCGATGGGTCGGACATGACTTCACAACTAACAACAATTTTTTTCCTCAGCCTGGTGTTCTTGGAGTGCATTGTTTTCAATGCCTACAATTCCCAGCAAGAGCAATACATATTTGGGAAATTTTAAGAGTTGAATTCACACAACTGAAGGGTGGTTGGAACAGGGAAGTCTGATAGACCAGATGTTTATTTGTTTCCATCTAACGCAAGATGGAGAAGGAAAGATCTGCAAAAAGTTTCCCAAACTGATGGAACCAGAGTGCTCCATCCTCTACCAACATTGTCATTAATTAATATTTAGATACAGAGCAATAGAGTTTATTACAAAATAACAGAGTTGGGAGAGACCTTGGAGGTCTTCTAAATCAATGTCCTGCTCAGGCAGGAAACCTGGAATGATTTCAGACAAATGGTTCTCCAATCTCTTTTTAAAAACCTCCAGTGTTGGAGCACCCACAATTTCTGAAGGCAAGTCATTCCACTGATTAATTGTTTATCTATCAGGAAATTTCTCCTTAGTTCTATGTTGCTTCTCTCCTTGATTAGTTTTCACCTATAGCTTCTTGTCCTGCCCTCAAGTGCTTTGGAGAATAGCTTGACTCCCTCTTCTTTGTGGCAGCCCCTGAGATATTGGAAGACTACGGTCATGTCTCCCCTAGTCCTTCTTTTCACTAGACTAGACATACCCAGTTTCTGAAACTGTTTTTTATACGTTTTAGCCTCCAGTCCTCTAATCATCTTTGTTACTCTCATCTGCACTCTTTCTAGAGACCCAACATTTCCTCCCCCCGTATTGTGGCAACCAAAACAAGTTTGTCCCAAAACAAACTTGTTGGATCTATTTCAATCGTTGGAATACATATATGTGTATGCTACAGCCAATGAGGCAGGTTGCTCTTCACTGTCCATCTTACCAGACCATTGTCCAATTTTCCAAGAGAAATCCGCCCCTACCCATAACGGATCCTAAGGAATCTCCAAGATAGGGTTTTCCCATCCTATCCATGAGTGTTGGAAATTTAACTTGGGATCTTCTCTGTGCAAAAGCCAGGCTATGTTTAGAATAGAATAGAATTAGAATAGAGTAGAGTAGAGTAGAGTAGAGTAGAGTAGAGTAGAGTAGAGTAGAGTAGAGTAGAGTAGAATAGAATAGAAGCTGGAAGGGACCTTGGAGGTCTTCTAGTCCAGCCCCCTGCTCAAGCAGGAGAACTTATACCATCTCAGACAAGTGACTGTCCTATGAAGACCAATCTTTCCACTGAAGTTATACTGTCACACATTCAGGACTCTTAGAAAACTGAAATAAGGAGGGATAAGAGAGTTTCACAAAATGACTGAAAGACTTTGTTAATGCATACTAATGACATGTAATCCAAAATAATGAGACAAGAGTATTTTCTACGAATTCTATGCATAAATGCTGCATTCCATTAGGAAATGGGATCCTTATACCAAATTCAGGATGATGAATGTAATATAGTTCTTCTATGACTATGAAACAAATTATCCTAGAAATTTTATTATCGAAGCTTGCACATCTATGGAGCTATAAAATTTCTTCTGAACATTTCCCCTTCTTTTTCAACTTTTTTTTTTGTAGAAATAAAGGGAAAAAAATGGGCATCCAGGTTAGACCAATTCCCAATAGATATAAGTACTTTGTGGCTTGCTAATACCATAATTATAGTCAGTAGGTTGTTTTTTTTTATAACCTTCTATCTGGAGTTTTAGATAATGTTCCTTCCCTTTCTTTTTCAGCATTTGCAATGTTTGCATTATGCCCATTAGTTTTAATCTGTATCCTTAATATTTTTTTTCTTCCCTTTCTTTCTGGTACTTTTTCATTTTATTTTAGAAGAAAGGTATGGCATTTTGTTTTGAAGCAAAAGCATATTTTATTTTGGAGAGGTAGATTAGAGATTGAGAATTATTGTGCCACCAAAGGAGAAACTAAATTAGATTTCATTTTATGTACAAATACATTTAATCAGCTATGGTTAATATGACTATTCAGGCCAGTATTCTGTTTAAGCTGTCAGTCTGGAACCAGAAACCCGGATCTGAATCTGTCTTCAACCACAGCATTCTCTGGGGAGCTTTGAACTGGTCACAATCTCTTTAAACTCAGTATACTTTACAGACTTGCTGCTCCCATGGGGATAAATTAAAAAAAATGCTCACAATCCCCCACTCCACCTTGAGTGTTCAAGAGAATAAAAATAGGTTTGAAAAACAGTTAGGTATCTTAAATGAAATAGCTCCTGTTGCCTTAAGAAAGTTCAAAACATTCTTAAAGATCCATCTCATCCTGGGTAACCTTATTTTATTTTTTTTGACCATTACCATCTGGCAAACAGTACAGGATAATAAAAACAATGACAAATAAGCTGAAAAACAGTTTCTATCCCAGGGCAGTAACTCTGTTAAATTCTTCTGTATAGTGTAATACTAATGTAGTATGAGGGGGTTTTCAATTCAATTGTATAGAATGTGAAGGATGTGTGCTTTTGTTTTATTTTTGCACTTTTCTTACATTGAAGAGGGCATTTAATTTCATTGTACGAGGTGCAGTGACAATAAACTAAACTAAACAATTAAGTATTTGGTGACAAATATTTGGAGCAGTGGTGGGATTCAAACTTTTTTACTATCGGTTCTGTGAGCATGGTTTGGTGGACATGGTGTGGCTTGGTGGGCATGGCAGAGGAAGGATACCACAACATCTCCATTCCCACCCTACTCCAGGGGAAGGATACAGTAAAATCTCCATTCCCTCCCCACTCCTGTGGGAAGGTTACTGCAAAATCCCATTCTCTCCCCAACCCACTAACCTGCTTTCCAGCTCTGTTCTCCTGTTCAGGGCAACCAAAGAAAACCCAGCCGATCAGCTGGGAGTCGGGAGGCAGAGAAAAGATGGGGGCGGGGCTAGTCAGAGGTGGGATTGGCCGGTTCTCCCAATGACTCAAATTTCCCCCTATCGGTTCTCCAGAACTGCTCAGAACCTGCTGAATACCACCTCTGATTTGGAGGACTTGGGGGGTTGGGGTGGGGACAGTATTCATTTTTTTTCCGGAGCTCCACAAGGGTGAAAGTCCAGTTTATGCTGCTCTAAAGCTCCAGATATGGCAGGAAGGTTGGATCCATTTCTCTTTCCTCTATCAACTTTTTGGTCAAGGATTGAGAACAGATGGCACTAGCTTAAGAATTATCTGAGTTGCTAGGTTTGTTCATGTAATTGAATTCCTGGTGTTCCTGGATTAAGATAAGAATTAACTATATCACAGCAGTTTCCCTTTTTGGCATTTTCTAATGGGAAAAAATAATCAAATAAATTGTTACTGATGAAAAGATGTGAAATGAGATTTTGTTAGACCAATCAACAGAAGAAAGCCAACTGGATGTCAGAACAGCTGGTAGATTTGCCAAGAAAAGAAGTCAAAGACAAGATCTCAGGAAAGAACATAACAAAGGATTTCAGAGAGTTGTTAGAAGAGACAAGAAGCAGTATTACATCCATGTTGGTGAAGACATGAAAGATGGAAAAACAAGGATGGACTTCCAAGGGATCTCTGAACTCAGAAGGAGATTTCAACCTCCAACTTATATACTAAAAATTGCCAATGGACTGATAGTAACTGGAAGAAGATCAAATAAAGATGGAAAGAGTATACTGAAGTTTCATACCCTGAAGATGTTAACATCCAAGATACTTTAGAAGTTATTTCATATGTAGAAGAACCTCTAGTGCTAGAAGATGAAATTAGATCAGCACTCCAGTCAATACTAAGTCAGAAGGCTATAGTAATTAATAAAATATCTACAGAAATGCAGCAAGCAAGAATAAATGAATATCAAGCAAAGCCCAAGAACAAGGTGGAAAAATTCAGGCAGAGTTCCATTCTTTATTTGTTTGTATATAACAGACAGAATCTTGCCAGACTACACACCCCTCCTCCTCCTCCTCCTCCTCCTCCTCCTCCTCCTCCTCCTCCTCCCTCTTCCTCCCCTTCTCCCTCTCCTTCTTCTTTTTCTCCTCTCACCTCAGAGAGAAGTTCCCTGAGGATGGCCTCCAGAATGAGTGTGAAATCTTGAAAGACTAAGACTTCTGGTCCTGGTAACCAACCCAGATTGGATCCTGCTACACCATCACTACTCCTAGTCTAACAAATAAACTCTGGGAGTATACACTTCTAGAAAATAACTATCCTTACTCTCTTCCTCCATCCCCTATCCCAGCTCTGGGTTGGGCTGCCTCTTCTCTCCCTACCTTTTCTGGAATGTGTTCCATCTTTCCTGGGGAACGGTAGTCCATCACCCCACCTCCCCCTCCAAGGAGACCATCTCTCACCAAGACTCAGTAAAGCTCCAACCAAATTATACCACCAAATCTGGAAAATGAGATAGTGGCCAATCCAAACCCATCAGAATAAGTCAAGCTGCATACCAATAACAAAGATAGGAGATTTAACAGGGTGTGCAAACTATTATATAACGGGCCTTAATTTCACTTTCTAGCTAATGAATGCTGGGGGTCATCCAATGCAGATTAGAACATTACATGGAAAGTGAGGTGCCAGATGTTCAAGCTGGTTTTAGGAGAAAAAAAACAAAACGAGAGACATTATTGTTGATGTGTACCAGATAATTGAGAAAGTCAAAGAATATATAAAAAAGAAGTCCATATGTGCTTCACTTATTACAGAAGGACATGCAATGCTATTAACCTTGTCAAACTGTGGAATGTCCTTAGGAAAATGGGGACCCTTAAATAACCTCCAAATTGAAATCCTGTCCACTGTCTAGAAACAATATGCTTTTGGTGTGAGACAAAGCTATATGTTCTCTCCCTACTTTTTCAGCCTATATGCTGAGTATATACAGTATCGAGGGAGGCTAGACTGGAAGACGCTGAGTGTGGCCTTCATTTCTATGTTTCTTTTCATCTAGAACGCCTTTGGTTGCTAAATAAGGGTGAGTGAGTTTTGTGGTGATATTTGTATTTCTCTTTCTTTCCCCATTTCTGTGGTTGCCACGTCCTATATGGTATGTCAAGGCAATGCTATATTGGGGTAGAACTAAATTTAAAACTCAGGATTTAACAACAACAATAACAACAACATCTACCAAGACTTGACAAAGGCTGCCAACCCAAAGTGGCATGAATTCAAGACAGCCATTTCCCTGGCAGATGGCTTGCTGCAATGGTGTGAACAAAGACAGATCTTTGTGTGGTTGTGTAAAGGTTGCTGCCTCCAGTTCATTTGCTTCGTTTTCTTCCTTAGCTCTCACTCCCAGCTGCCTTCTTAATGAAGCTGTAGATATCTTACCCTGCTTAAAAAACATAATCTCGGAATATAATTTTTTTGGCTTTGTCTCCCATAGAACCAAACTTTTTAAGAAGCACAGTTTTGCATCTGATCAAAATGAAATGTCTTTATCAGATCTGTATAAATCAGTGAAAAATGTTTTTAGGTTACATGATCAGTTCAGGAAGAAATTAAATTTATTGATCATTGTGTATAAAGAAGGCAAGTTGGAACGAGTTTTCACTCATCGCCATCATCATCAAAGGAAGGGACCTTAGAGGTCTTCTAGTCCAACCCCTTGCTCAAGCAGGAGACACTATACCATTTCAGACAAATGGTTGTCCAATCTCTTCTTAAAAATCTTCAGTAATAGAGCACCCAGAACTTTTGAAGGCAAGTCATTCCTCTGATTAATTGTTCTCACTGTCATGAAATTTCTCCTTAATTATAGATTGCTTCTCTCCTTGATTAGACTCCATCCATTGCTTCTTGTCTTGATCTCTGGTGCCTTGGAAGATAGGTTGACCCCCTCTTTTTTGTGGCAGTCCCTCAAATATTGAAGCACAGCTATCATGTTGCTCCAGTCCTTCTTTTCATTCAACAAGACATATCCAATTTCTGCAACCATTCTTCAAATGTTTTAGCCTCCAGCCCCTTAATCATCTCAATTGCTTTTATCTGCATTCTTTCCAGAGTCCCAACATTTTTTTTTTTAATATTGTGGTAACCAAAACTTGATGCAGTATCCAAGTGTGGTCTTAACAAGGTCCAAATATAATGTTGAGATGAATTTGCAAGTAGCAAAAGTGAGTGGGTTTTACCCATTTATACACACTTCATGTGCTTGAGCCAGAAACAACTAGCACGTATGTGCGAGGAGAACTTCTACCTTTGTCATGTACTTGATGAACCATGCAGAGCTAGGGACAACATTTGGAAACCTATAGTTTCATTTGATCTAATTTATAAGAGTCTCCGTCCTCCAGGTCATGGTTGTCCAAAAGGTGCTTTTTCAGGAGGCAACTGGACTTTCTTGTTTTTTTTTTTCTTTTGAAGATATTTCGCTTCTCATCCAAGAAACTTCTTCAGTTCTGACAGGATAGTCCTCACATCTTCAAAAGAAAAAAAAACCCAAGAAAGCCCAGTTGCCTCCTGAAAAAGAACCTTTGGGACAAGAACATACAACAACTGCAAAGGAAGAAATTTGCAGACGGGGGAAGGGAGGTCCTCATTTTGGTATCTTGTCCAAACAGTTTCAAGTGAAGCTACTTCCCAGCAAAAATAAATAAATGCAGCTGAAAGGGGGAAATAATATAAAGATACCACAATGAAAGAATAAAGGGCCAAGCTATGCCCATTTCAATTTTGTTGTCAGATGCCCGAAGCCAAGAAGAAACAAATCCTCTACTCCTATCAAGTTTGTTACATTTACACAGTAGGTCTGAAAAATTAATGACTCATGCATTTATCCTGCTGAAGCTGTGAACAATAATGGAGAAAGCAAAATGTAATTATGGGAACTGGACATTGGCCAGCCCTTAGAAAATGCATTTTTGTTCCTTTCCAAGATCCATTTTTCAATCTGTTTTACTGCGACGTTTTCCAAAAGATGTAAACCCATCCAGCAAGCAAAACGGAGCAGAAACATGAGATGAGCAATGTGCTAGATAGATAAGTTCAAAATCTGGGGAGGGTTGCATAGGATTCTTGGCCGGGCAAAATGATGACAGAAGTTAGAACATGCTAAAACATTCAGAATAGTTTGGAATATTCTCTTTTTTTCCTCGTCCTACACACTGATAAAGATGCTCTAGAGAAACTAAAGAAAATGACAATCTTCTCCTTGTCAAGAGAATTCCTACTGTTTCTTGACCTACTTTCACCATCACTTCTACTATCAGCTTCCTCACTGGTTGGTTTAATATAGAGATAATTTAATTTAAAAGCAGACTTTTTACAGTGGAAGTCTCTCTCTTAGATGCCTAAGCCAAAAACGAAAGAATTCTCCATTGAAGGAAAAGGAGCTCTCTCAAGTTTATTAACGTATCTATGGAGATTCTCAACCATCCAGGTCATGCCTGTCCCAAAGGTGTTTTTCAAAAAGCAACTGGACTTTTTGGCATGTTTTTTTTCTTCTTTGGGGAAACCAACAGCAAGAAAGTCCAGTTGTCTTTTGAACAGCACCTTTGGGACAGGTTCATCAAAGCTTATGAAAGAGAGATCCAACCTAGAATTAAGGAAAAATTAGAAGTCCTTAAGAAGAAATTTTCTGACAGTGAGAACAATTAATCAGTGGAAAGGCTTGCTGGAGGTTTTCAAGAAAAGACTGGACATTCATTTGACTGGGATGTTATTAGGTCTCCTGCTCAAGTGTTGGGGCTGGACTAGAAGACCTCCAAAGTCCCTTCCAATTCTGTTATTCTGTATTCTAAGCTGATGGGCAAACAGAGGCCGGCCTCCTTTGAGACAGAACCACAGCAAGTAGAAACAACGCAATCCCCCAAACTATAGAGATACATAAAATATGTGCTGTGTGAATTGCCCATCTCTCCAGGGTTTGAAATCAAAGAGAAGAAAGTTTGGGGTTTGGCAGAGAAGATGAAAGCGGAGAGTGGTTCAAGCTCTGACTTTAATACCTGACACAAAAACTATCTGGATTTTTGTTCTTCTCTAGACACCAATGTAATAGATCTATTATCTTTCTCCCAATCTCCCTCTCTCCCTCTCTCTTTCTCTTTACCTATTGCCTGCCTGCCTGCCTACATACCTTATCTATCTATCTATCTATCTATCTATCTATCTATCTATCTATCTATCTATCTATCTATCTATCTATCTATCTACCTACCTATCTCTAATATATCTATTATCTTTCTCCCTCTCTCCCTCTCTCTTTCTCTTTACCTATTGTCTGTATGTCTACCTACCTGTCTACCTACCTACCTATCTCTATCTGTCTATCTAATCTATTATCTTTCTCTCTCTTTCTCTTTATCTATTTGTCTGTCTATCTATCTATCTATCTATCTATCTATCTATCTATCATCTATCTATCTATCTATCTATCTATCTATCTATCTATCTATCTATCTATCTCTGTCTATCTAATCTATTATCTTTCTCTCTCTTTATCTATTTGTCTGTCTGTCTATCTATCTATCTATCTATCTATCTATCTATTTATCTATCTATCTATCTCTGTCTATCTAATCTATCTCTAATCTATCTATTATCTTTCTCCCTCTCTCCCTCTCTCTTTCTCTTTACCTATTGTCTGTCTGTCTACCTACCTGTCTACCTACCTACCTATCTCTATCTGTCTATCTAATCTATTATCTTTCTGTCTCTTTCTCTTTATCTATTTGTCTGTCTATCTGTCTATCTATCATCTATCTATCTATCTATCTATCTATCTATCTATCTATCTATCTATCTCTGTCTATCTAATCTATTATCTTTCTCTCTCTTTATCTATTTGTCTGTCTATCTATCTATCTATCTATCTATCTATCTATCTATCTATCTATCTATCATCTATCTATCTCTATCTGTCTATCTAATCTATTCTCTCTCTCTCTCCCTCCCCCCCCCCCTCTCTCCGGAAAGAAGGCAATGTCAAATCTCTTCCACATTGCTGATGTACAACTCTAAGTATCCAGGATCTGAATGGGACTTTAAAAGAGTTTTTTTTATTCTTTTTCTTAAACTTTGGCTTCAAAAGCAAGCTTTTAACTAGCTTTCGTTAGCCGAGAGTTCATATTAGTAAAAATATATCATGAATTGGAATTTGGAGGAGGGCATGGGGGGGGGGGAGAGAACTGTTGATTTGCATAATGTCTTTATATACAACCCACACAATTTGCATGACATTTGCATAGAACGGGTGGGTGCCAGGCCGTGACTGGTGGACAGGCTGCCATGCTTCTGAGATGCCATCTGTGCTGTTTCTAATCTATTACTTAGAAAAGAGTGCTTCTTGGGAGCCCATGGAGGTGGTTGGCAGGCAACTAGGAACTTGACTGGTGCTTATTAAAGGTTCAGCAGAGAAATTGATTCATCAGGAATCTACCGATTTGGATGCTGTTTTGGAAAGTTGATGTTTACATATTGAAACACATAATTTGCCCCCTTTGTAATGAATTTGAACTTTCAGCAATTGAGCGTTTTTATTGGATTCTTATTAGGCCCCTGTGCTTCTTCAAATCAATTAAAATGAATGGAGAGAATGAACAAAAATGAGAGAGAGAGAGAGCAAATGTAAGAGCGAATGAGAGCGCGAATGAGAGGAAAATGAGAAGGTAGGTGAGAGCAAATGAGGGAGAGAGAATGAGAGAGGGGGAGAATGAGAGAATGAGGGAGAGAGAATAAGAGAATGTGAGAGAATGAGGGAGAGAGAATGAAAGAGAGAGAATGAAAGAGAGAGAATGAGGAAGAGAGAGAAAAAGAAAGAAAAATATAAAGAAAGAAAGAAAGAAAGAAAGAAAGAAAGAAAGAAAGAAAGAAA
>NW_020769350.1:4773351-4789332 GCF_900518735.1 Pseudonaja textilis | reverse complement strand
AAAGAAAGAAAGAAAGAAAGAAAGAAAGAAAGAAAGAAAGAAAGAAAGAGAAAGAAAGAGAGAGAGGGGGGGGAGATTGAGATAATAATTGCTATGCGTATAACTGCTGTAAGGAAAATTGGAAGTCGTTTCTTTAGGTCTCTTTCTTTTTTGTTATCCTTCACTTTTCTTCTACTCTTTTATTTATTTTTTTTCCTTTCTCAACGTCTTCTCCTGGGTCCCTGTCATTTAGTGAACTCTTTCAATGAAAAGTATTCATCAAACTTTAATAAATGACAAAATTGTGGCCCTGTCATGGTGGAAGCCCTCCCCCTTTCATATATCCATGTGATGTCACAAAATAGGCGGAGCCCACATCACAATGGCTCCTCCCCCATCCCCATCCCCTAGATGCTGCTGTTAAAGTAATATCAGGTAGCAAAGGATGCATTTGACCTGTTTTTATTCTTTTTGGGATAGCGTTGCTTTGCAAACAGCATTACAATTATTCAAATTGATTGATTGATTGATTGATCATATTTATATAGCTCAGATAAAAGGACTCTGGACAATCTATAAACAAACAAACAAATGCCATTTTAAATACATCCAAGAAGACCTAATCGAATTATCATTGTCTTGTGACTCTCAACCTGTTGAAACCATCAGATTTTAAGAAACTTCCAGAAGATCAAGAGAGACGGGGCTGATCTATGTGAGGTGAAGCAGGAAACTCACTCAAGTAATGAGTGAATTTTCAGTTATTGTGTAGCACTTGGGCAAAACAGAAGAAAGAGGGGATGTTTTTAGAAAATCATTTGGGCCAATTTGGTGGGGGAGGAGAGAGGGGAAACAGTCCCGAAACAGAATCCTGAAATAAGAGATGAGACATGGGGGGAAAAAAAGGAGGGAGAGAATTTGGATAAATTCTGGTAAATTTATTACCCGGCTTCCCGCTGTCTTGCACCCACCCATCTTTTTGGTGATCATATTGATTTTTGTATTCTCATTGCATTCCTTTGTCATTGTTTATTTTATTTTATTATTTTACACGCCTTTTCATTTTTTTCTTCCTTTTGATTGTTGTTGTAAGCCACCTAAAGTAGCTCGACAGCAGGATGGGCAGAAAAGTTAACAAAATAAGCGAACAAACAAACAAATGAAATATTAGGAGTAAACTGTTTTACCAAACAATGGGTCAACTGAACGCTTTGCTTTGAAGCAACAGAGTCTCCATTTTGTGGCATGTTTTGTGAGCCAACAGGGACATCTTATTAAGATTGATCGAATCACAGATTTTCTGCATAATCTTGGTCATCTTTATGGGTTCCTCTCAGCTGCATGCTTCAACCTAAACAGATTCCCTTTTAATAAAACCAAAACAAAACAAAATTATACATATAGCCTGGCCATATATACATATAGCCTGGGTGAAACCAGGCTTAATAGCAGTAACTGTGAGAGGGATCTTGGAGTCTTAGGACAACCATCTAAATATGAGCCAGCCATGTGCGGTGGCAGGCAAAAAAGCTAATGTAATCCTAAATTGCATTAACAGAGGGATACAATCATGATCAAGTGAGGTACTAATACCACTCTATAAAGCCTTAGTAAGACCACACCTAGAGTACTGCATCCAGTTTTAGTCACCAGACTAAAAAAAAGATGTTGAGAAACTAGAAAGAGTGCAAAGAAGAGCAACCAAGATGAGACTAAAACATATGAACAATGGCTACAGGAACTGGGCATGGCTAGTCCAGTGAAGAGAAAGACATGATAGCAGTGCTCCAATATTTGAGACGCTGCCACAGAGAGGAGAGATTCAACCTGGAAAAAGTTCCCTTCAGAAGTTGTAGGAGTTTCATTTCTGGAAGCTTTCAAGAAGAGATGAGACTGCCATCTGTCAGAAATAGTGTAGGGTCTCCTACTTGAGTGGAGGGGTTGGACTAGATGCAGTGGTGGGATTGTACCAGTTTGTACCTATTCGCTAGAACTGATTGTTAACATTCTAAGCAGTTTAGAGAACCAGCTGTTAGAAGGAATTACTGGCCTAATCCTGTAAGTAAAGCAGGAAGGAAACATTCTGGTGTTGCTTACCGAAACTGCCTCTCCGTTAACCCTTATTACATTCTTGGCAGGACTAGACTTCCTGTCTCTGGAACTCCTCTGGAGTTTTTTTCCCCTCCTTTGCTGGTACTTTGCTTGTGTGGAGTGACCATTCAAAGTTACAATGGCACTGAAAAAAGTGACTTATGACCATTTTTCACACTTATGACTATTCCAGCATCCCCACAGTCATGAGAGGCCAGTCGAGGAGATGTGTGCCTCGATGATATTGAGTTGGCCACACCCAGCCAATAACATGACCATCCAGCCATGTCCACCCAGTCACATGACCACCAAGCCACACCTACCAACTAAGCCACACCACAGAACCAGTTGTTAAAAAATTGGAATCCCACCCCTGACTAGATGACCTACGAGGTCCCTTCCAACTCTGTTAACCTAATCTAATCTAATCCATAGCTGCCGAGATCTATTTACTTTCCTTGCAGGAAACTGAAAGCATTGATTTTTTGACTCAATAATTCTTGAATCAGAGGTGTGACTGTTTATTTCGCACCTTGACTACGCAAAAAGGAAAGGCAAAACCTGACAGGCACACTGCCCCATTCATCATGAAGGATCCCTCTTGATTCAAGCCATTTCCAATGCCTGCATAGGCCGCTTAGAAGCTGAAACTAAGATCTTGCACCTCCCTACAGAAAAGAGACTCACAGTTCACTTTCCTTCCTTTAGAATTATATCTGGGGAGCACAGCACCTTAATTTTGTATAACTGCAAATTAAACTGACTGTATCTGATTTCCTGCTGTATGGTGTCAATCAATGGTGTATTTCAATGTCTGTCACCTGCTGAAAAGGTCTCCGTTAAAAGCTTGCCTTCTTTTTTTTAAAACCCATTATTCCTTAATGATAGCACTATACCGGGGTTGTGACTTCTTTTTCTTTTCTTTCTGAAGGGAGAGATAGATTCTCTGAAAGTCAGGAAAAAAAGTTGGAAAATCAACAGCAAAGGAAGTTCAGCAATTAGTTTCTGAGCAAAAAAAAAAAAAAAAAATCCTGGGGTCATTCAGGCAACTGAGCCACCAAGGGAGAATTCCCACTGTGCGCGAGAAAACCTGCCTATGAGCGGAAGTCAAATAATAAGTGACAGCATCTTCTTTTCATTCAAGTTTAATTTGCAAGTTTATTTAGTGAAGGTCACCAAATGACATCAACAGTCCTAGCAATCGACAGTTCTAGCAAACCAGTGGAACAAATTGTCTTCAGAGGTTGTTGGGTGCTTCGTCCCTGGAGACTTTTAAGAAGAGACTGAACATCCATTTATCAGAAATTATGTAGGTCTCCTGCATGAGCTGAGGGTAGGACCAGTGGTGGTATTCTACTGGTTTGGCCCAGTTCAGGCAAACTGGTAGTAAAAAAAGCTACCAGTCTGGCCAAACCAGTAGTTTAAAAAAAATGCTACTGGTTTGGCTGAACTGGTGTTTCCGACAATCATCTGTGCTGTGCAATTGAGATGAGCTAGAAAGCAGGAAATAATCAGATTTCTTGCTTTCTAGCTAATCTAAATCGCGTGGCGCAGTTGGTTGTAACGTATCTTGCTAGGAGGCTTCCTTGAGGCCCCAGTAGGCAAAAAATGGGGGGGGGGTGCAAAAGGAAAAAAAAAACACCACATAGCCATGTCCACCCAGTCATATGACCATCTGGCCATACCCACCTAGCCACACCCACCTAGCTATGCCCACAGAACCGGTAGTAAAAAAAATGTAAATCTTACGACTGGGTTGGGCCAGATGATACCAAGGTACTTTCTGGTTATCGTTACAATCCAATAGAAAGTGAGAGGAAGGGAATTTAAGAAGATTGTAGTCCAAAACTGTCAATTATTAGCCAACAGCTGCCCTGTTTAACAATAGGTAGGGTATGTGTTGACATATCCAACAAGTGAAATTTAGCATCCATTTTGGTTAGTTTTCTGTGATTGTTTGATTAGTTAATGGCTCCGCCTGTTGTGTGAATGCAGAAAATGAGTTACTTTTAGTCCACTGGGTTGGCAAAACACAGCCATTGAAAATAAGCTAATTTCAAGCTAAGGTTTGTGCATCTTTTAAAAAGTCAATAGTTCCTTTTAAAGCCCAGTCCCTGATCTGTGCGTCAAGATGTTTATTTATTTATCATGGTTTATTTATGTTCCTGACTCTGCAGGAAGAGGAAGAAGAAAAAAAAGAGCTCTCAAGAATAAGAACTGGGTCAAATTCACAGGGGTCTCTGCAAAAAAATGCAAAATATTTTATATGCAGAGCAGCTCATTATATGGAAAACAAGAGAGGGAATCTGTTAGAGGCCTGTATTGACTAAATATAAATTAAATATAAGCTAAATAGATTTGGAAGCAGATCCAAATAAATAGGCAATGATAGAATGTTGAGTGTTTTTCACTTAAACCCACCATGGCTGACTATCCTGGTTTGTCACCATCAAGCAAAAGACGAGTTATTTCCTTGGCTTTAGATAGACCATAGTTTGTGATCTAGAGTCTTAAACAAGTCCAAATCCAGAAAATAGATATATTTTTCAGAAAAATACCTGACCCATAATTTTAACCTCCTGGATCTTTTCTTACTCTTTGGGTGAAAAGGTGTTTTAATCTTGACAACTCAAGCTTCAAAATTGATTGGCAAAACACCAAGTAGAACTCATTGGGTAAGAATGGTTGGCATTAAAAAAATGTAACGAGATTTGGAAATTGACTTGGTTGTCAATGCCAACGTTTGTACTGGAAGCACCATGTTAAAATTGCAGGATGTTTGTCCAACTGTTACACTATTACATCAAATTCTTGTTTGGAGTCCGTGATTGGAAGAAGCAAATATATTTTTCTACGTATTTTTATCTTCTTTTTTTTTCATTTGTGTTTTTTAATGGCAATCCTACAATTATATTGCCTGTAGGCATTAAAAAAAGAATACAGCCTTGAGGACCTTATAGAACCCCCCTCCTAGAAGAATGAAATATTTTGAGAAATTAAAAAGGCAGAATATTATATTTCCCTAAAGGAAAAATAGAGAAATGTGCTCTTGGAGTCAGAAAGCAGCCCCTAAGTCTTTCTTAATAGCCCGCAGCAGATATTTTGGGCCCATTAAGAAAGACTGGGTCAGCCTATCTACAAAACAAAAGACCTCCAGCTTCAGGATGATGGAATTAAGACAAGGCCCCTCAGGACATAATAGGATTAACCCATCTAGCAGCAGAGCTCACCATGTGGCACAATCTCCTGGGGACATTGCATCACCCTCCAGGCTTCAACCAACCTACAGAGCCAGCTATGACCCCTTACAACTACCAATAGAATACATGTTCTTGCACGGGAACAGGAAGTTCAAGTGCAAAGCCCAAGAGAAAGTATAAAGACCCTTCACTCTCCACTCCATGTGGTCAGCTACCCAGAATTACTTTATTTATTTGCTGAACATGTATTAGATAACAGATATAAGTATAATTGTGATTCTTAATAATGAAATGGATATGAGTACAAGGGAATATTAGGACAGGGACGGTAGGCATGTTGGTGTGCTTATGCATGCCCCTTAAAGACCTCTTAGGAATGGGGTGAGGTCAACAGTAGCAAAACTCCCTTAATAAATTTCTCACTTAGCAATATCAATTCTGGCTCCATTGTGGTCATAAATTTAGAACTACCTGTAGGCTAGGCTAATCTAGCTTCTGAGTTTAGCCAAAGCTCAGAAAGCAAACAAGCAAATAACAAATGGCTAAAAGGCCAGCATCATTGAACTTTGGGGCTTTGGGAAGCAAACTTTCACTTTGCTTTCATAATTTTCCCCTCCATCATTCAGTAAGTTTCTTCTCTCCAACCGAGTTGGCACATCTGCTATTTCCACCCACTATATTTTCATTGTGACATTCTAATTACTTTGAACCATGACCGCAGAACATTTGTGAGTGAGATCGGTACTGTAATAGTCTGGCTGTGTTTTTCTCTTTTACTAGCGCTCCTGGCAGGCAGCTTTCTGAGGTGCGGTGATAGAGCGAACAGCTGAGAACCTGTAGCAAGACTCAAATGGCAGTTAAATTATATTTGCTCTTTGATGGAGACGACATTTAGTACAGTGGAACAAAACGGGAAGGCAATTTAACTTAGAAAAATTGAGAAAAAAACCCTCAAAAAAGTGACATGTGTGGACAAACCTCTCCTACCAAGGTTGTATGTGGGGGAGGAGCAGGGCATGCGGAGGGAGGGGGAAATCACCCCTATGGTGAAGAAAACAGAAAAAAATATCAACCAAAAGGAAAATGGAAAGCTTTTTGTTAAGAAAATGTGCCATTTGACCTTTTTTTCCCTTTCCTGATGGATATTTCTGGCACCAGATGTTTGAAGCATCTGTCGACAAAATATGAGCTTATAAATGGTGTTGAAATTCTTTTTACAATATCCTTTTGCCCAGTTTTTGGGGGAGAGGGGAGGGAAGGTGGAATCATTGTGATGCACATCGAGGTAGAACATAGGATCAATTGAGGTGGAATCAAGCCAATTTGCTTAGTCCTACATTCTGTTCCCATTGAAACCGAGTTTATATTTGTGGGAAGATCCCATGTAAACATGAGTGCAGTTTCTGTAGGACAAGGAGTGGCAGATCCTGGAGGCAGAATTAAAAGAGGAATCAGTCTAGAATCTCTACATAGCCACAAGCAGACCTAGTTTCACTTCTTCTCAAGTGCTGGAGAAATCAGGAAATCCAGGCAGTTCAAATGAATATATAGGTTTATTGTACACTAAAGCTCTCTGCAAGAATCTGAACTACTATCAGTCAAAGCAAATTGGCACTGGATAAGAATCAATGGAATTCAAGGAAGGCTGGACTTAGATCTCTTAGGGACTTGAGACTGATGATGTGTTTGACCCTCCGGCTCAGCCTGATCGTTTCTCTTGAATTATGTGGACCCTTATAGAATGCTAAAATAGTGTTCATCATTAGTTAAGTAGATTCCTTTCCATAGTAAAGGTAGAAAGTTCCCCTCGCACATGTGTGCTAGTCATTTCTGGCTCTAGGAGGCGGTACTCACCTCTGTTACAAAGCCAAAGAACCAGCACTGTCCGAAGACATCTCCGTGGTCATGTAGCGAACACGACTAAACGCCGAAGGCGCACAGAACATTGTTACCTTCCCATCAAAGGTGGTCCCTATTTTCCTACTTGCATTTTTATGTGCTTTCGAACTGCTAGGTTGGTAGAAGCTGGGACAAGTAACGGGAGCTCACTCCATTACACGGCGCTGGGGATTTGAACTGCCCAACTGCTGACCTTTCTGATCACCAAGCTCAGCGTCTTAGCCACTGAGCCACCACGTCCTTTCCATAGGCTGGGCAATAAATCAGTTTAACTGGAACTTCAGCTGTGGTCCTGATCTTTTGCACCTGACAGTTTCATCCTCTCTTTCATATTTCTCAGCAAATGGTATCAAGAAACTCTTTCTGGAATTAAAATAGAACCATTACACCTATAGATACTGAGAATCACGTCTGCCCTGAATTTGCTGTGACCTGTAGAATCCTGGCTCTTATTCCTCTTAATGCTCTGAAAGAGATGGTGCCATTTCTTCTGGCTTTTCACCTCTCTCTCAATTCTCCCTTTTCATGAATCCTTGGCTCTCTGAAATGCCAAATATATTGAAGGTACATCACAAACACACACGTTGTGATAACTGAACTAGATCCTACCAGCTTCCGGCAGAATTACTGCATTTCTGAGTCAACAAACCAAGCATTGGGGTGCACGTATTCCCATTTTGATCTGCTTTGGGTGAAAAAGGCAGGGGGAAGGAAGCATTTGTTCACTTAATTTAGCAAGTAGGTGTGGTTTTGTGCAATGTGCACACTCTAACTGTGACAAGGCAAAGCAGGGTCCTTGAATGGTAATAACTCATTCCCTGTAAGTGTCTTAATTTGCTGAGTAAATATTATACTCCTTTTGTGTTTTAATCCCCCAACGGACATATCTTTTCTCTTGCTGGTGGTTTTCCTTTGTGTTGATTTATGTTTAATAGATGGCCATTAAGCCTCCAATATAGGAGGTTTTTTTTCCCGTTCTAAGTGCACTATTTGTTTTGTTAGATCAAACTTTCTCCTACCTTTAAAATCATATTTGTACCATCCTGCATTCAAATGCATTCACATACATCCACTAATGTTGAGCCCAACCACAAATTTTCTTCTCCTGGCAGCTGAAGTTGCCTTTCTTTGTAGAAGGGTGCTTTATTTATTAAGCCAGAGCAATGTCTGGATGTGGTTTTGCAAAGTATCTTCCCGGGTGCCTCAGCAACTACTGGAAAAGAATTCGGCTCTCCAGGCTGAGTCTGAGGGAGGGGTCAAAGGCATCATCAATCATGAGGCCCTGCATGCTCACAAGAGATCTAAGTCCTACCCACCCTGAATTCCTTTCTTAATTCCTGCTCATTTCCTTTGACCACTAGTTCTTCAGATTCTTGAAGAGAACTTAAGCTTGCAATAAATCTTTATACTCATTTGAACTGTCTGATTTCTCCAGTGCCTAATGTCCACTTTCTTAACAAATGAGACATGCAGTGAAGGAAGAGCTGCCCATCTTTTACTCTAACTGGGGTAGGTGAAGTTGGAGACCTTCAGTTGTCCATAACTGGGCATCACTTCCCTCCAGAAATCCATAGCAATAGAAATAGCACTTAAGACTTATATACCGCTTCCATAGTGCTTTACAGACCTCTCTAAGTGGTTTATAGAGTCAACATCTTATCCCCCCAACAACAACCTAGGTCCTCATTTTACTGACCTGGGAAGGCTGGAAGGCTGGGTCAACCTTGATCCAGTCTGAGTCAACTCCACGCTATGGGCAGAGTTAGCCTGCAATACTGTATTTTAACTACTGCACTCCCAGGGATTCATGGAGTTCAGTGCCACTTCTCTAAACCTTGTTATATCTCTCAACCTTCTTATCTGAGCTTCAGTGACCATTAAAACCAGGGGTGGGCTGCTGGGGGTTCACAGGTGTTCGGGAGATCCTCTAGCTAAGATTCTGCACAGTTCAAAGAACCCCCAAATCCCACTCCTGGCTGGCCCCACCCACCCCACCCTATTCCTCCCAGGAGTCCCTGTTTTGGATGCAGGTAAGTGCAAAGGCTCAGGGAGGGTGAAAAAGGGGTCTCCCGAAAGTTGAGGAAGACCAGAAATGGGCCCGTTTCCAGAATCCAGAGAGCCTCCAGAGCCGGGGAGGCTGTTTTCGCCCTCCCAGAGGCTCGAGGAAAGCCACTGGAGTCTGGGGAGGGCAAGGAGAACAGAGGTGCAGGAGGCTGATTAGGCCACACCCAACTAGCAACTGGGCAGAGGATTCATTGCTAAAATTTTTGAAGCCCACCCCTGATTAAATCACATCACTTGTCCATTCTGAATTTCACATATATCATACAGCTCGTCATGCATATGCATTCTCCGAACTCAGAAACGAGGTGAACTTTCATAAAAATACGATTTTTTTTGCTTAGGTCATACATCGTCTAGCAATAACTTTGGAGAATTGCTACATGAGGATGCAATCTTTATTTGCCACAAATGTCTACAGAAGAAAAGGGAGATTTGCAAATCCCTAGCAATCAGACTGCTTTTTAAATCACACTGAAAAAAAAAGAAAAATGGACACAAGGGATTCAGAGAGAGAGAGAGAAAGAGAGAGAGAGAGAGAGAGAGAGAGAGAGAGAGAGAGAGAGAGAGAGAGAGAGAGAGAGATGACCAATTCAACCATTTCCAGGGCTAGTCGGAAGACTTAGCTCATGGCAAACCTGTGCTTCGTGTTTTTTCTTGAAGGCCTCCAGCCAAAGAGCGCCAAGGTCACTCCGCTGACTCCTCTTGTTGAGATGTTCATCAGGAAATTTCTCTTGATGTTAGCTAAAATCAGTTTCTTGCCATTTTCTCCCATTTTCTGCAACTTACTCCCATGACTGAGTCATACCATCTCTTTTATATCTAACAGTGACCTTTATAGGATAGCTATTTTCTTCTTTTGCTCTCCCCTTCAGCTTTAACACGAGAAGTACTTTTTAGATTAGTGTGTAATACTAAGGGTAATAAAACTAAATGAGCACAAATGAGAAATAGCAATAGCACTTAAACATATATACCACTTCACTGTTCTTTTACAGCCCTCTCTAAGCAGTTTACAGAGTCAGCCTCTTGCCTCCAACAATCTGAGTCCTCATTTTACCCACCTCAGAAGGATGGAAGGCTGAGTCAACCTTAAGCTGGTGAGAATTGAACTGCTGAACTGCAGAAGTAGCCTGCAGTACTGCATTCTAACCACTGCACCACCATGGCTCATAAATAGCTCTGAAAATACCAGGACTGTATGGATTATAGTTGATTTAGTGCAACGTGATGCTTTTCTTTGTTGAGGTTTACTGTTCCACCTTAATATGGCAAATGGATTCCATGCAAATCAGTCATTTCACCTCCTTAATGGGGTCTAGGACAACTCAGCATAGCTAACTCAGTACAGGACTCTTCAATATTGCACTTCACCAAAATTTCCTTTTGCTTTGAAAGAAATTTCAAAAACCCAATTCTCTTTCCTCAAACTCGAGGGAAGAGTGGAGGGAAGGAGAAAATTCTACCCAACAATGCCTTTCAACATGCTTATGGGGAAAATTCTATTCCTAACACATCCAACATCATCAAACTTCTTCTTCCATGGAGAAGAAAACAAGCTTTGTTTGAGTTTGTTCCATTTGTTGTTTTTTTAGCTGAGAGAGTGAGAGCTTTTGCTCCCAGTCTTTTGCATTCAGAAAAATGGGCAAGAGAAATGGTATGAGTGGGGTGTAATCTGTGAATAGTCTATCTACCGATTGACAAACACAATGAATGATTTATTTTGCTTAGTATTACTCAGCCATAGATAAGGCCAGCCAAGTAATAGAGACAGGAAGAAAGGATCTGACTAACAGTCTACTTTTCCTTGGATTTATGGGTGGGTGGGGAAGTCACTTATAAGACAAGCTGGTGTAAGGCCATCAACAGAGTGTCCAGTTTTGGTTTCCACAATATAAAAGAAGATGTTGAGACTCTAGAAAGAATGCAGAGAAGAAGAACAAAGTTGATTAAGAGACTAGAGGTTAAAGAAAGAGTACTCAAAATTAAAGGGAATTAAATGAGTACCTATCAGATATCTCTTTTGCACAGGACACCATGTCATATCAAAAAGAATCACAGTGAAACCTACCAACTTATCTTCCAGTGAATATTCAAATACTGGGTTTCACAATATGTCCAGGCTATTGCTCTATAGTTTCCAAACAAAATGAAACTATGGGGCAGAATTTGCATCCAATTTGTGATCACCATGATATATAAAAAAGATGTTGAGACTCTGGAAAGAGTGAAGAGAAGAACAACAAAGATGATTAGGGGGCTGGAGGCTAAAACATTCAAAAAGGGAGTCAACCAATTTTCCAAAGCACCAGAAAGCAAGACAAGAAACATTGGAACAAGAAAGTAATCATGAAGAGAAGCAGTGTAGAACTAATGAAAATTTGCTGACATTGGGAACAATTATTTCAAAAAGTTGTGGGTGCTGCATCACTGGAGGTTTTCAATAAGAGATTGGACAACTATTTGTCTTAAATGCTTGAACAGGAGTTGGACTAGAAGATCTCCAAGATCCCTTCCAACTCTGTTAATCTGTTACAAAGTTAACTTGAACGAAGCTTGCCATTTTTGTTTAATCCTATGCTTTTGACAATCATTTGGGCTGTACAGTACTTACTGTACTTCTCGGAGAAGTAAGTTATGGGAATGCCTGAATTCACCAGGGCCCAGCTAAAAACACTATATGTGAAAAGCAACAACAATTACAACAAATGGTAAAGGCTATGTTGAGTCAAAAGCTCATGAACACAGTGCATCAACATAAGATGGCTGAGTCGTTGTCAGAGGTCTCTTCCTCACTTGTGCTGTTGACTGTGCTGAATTTATCCCTCAGGAAAAAAACAAGTGTTTGAGATGAGATGCTAAATTGGTGGCTGTGAGTGGGGTGGAGAAGCAGAAACTGGAGCAGGTTGCTGATAGATGAGCGAACGTCTTCAGTGTTTTGTACCAAAGTGGGAAATCAGGAAACAAGCAGAGGCAGTAAAAGCAATGAAGTGAGAATGAGGCTGTTAAAATAATTTGAGTGAGCCTCTGTTTCATGTGTGAAATATTGAAGAGTATGGACCTTCTTCTTCCTTTGGAGTGGCAGCTGAGGATCTTCCTGCCAAAACATTTGCAGTAAACCATTCAAAGTTTTCTAGACCTCGCTGTCAAAATTGCCAGGAAGTGTCATCCAAGAAAGGAAAGCAAAAAGTCTCTTGTGCTTTGACAGTTTTTCACTGGATCACATTAGAGGTGAGAAAGAAACAATCCATAGAGGACCTAAAGGGTCTTCTTTAGGGCAGCCCAAGAGTTGAGGGAGGGGAGAGGAGAGGAAGGAGCAGGGGTGGGATTCTACCAGTTTGCACCTGTTCACTAGAACTGATCATTAACATTCTAAGCAGTTTGGAGAACTGGTTGTTAGAAGAAATTACTGGGCTAATCCTGTAAGGAAGGCAGGAAGGAAACATTCTGGTGTTGCTTACAGAAACTGCCTCTCCGTTAACTCTGATTACATTCTTAGCAGGACTAGACTTCCTGTCTCTGGAACTCCTCTGGAGTTTTTTTCCCCTCCTTTGCTGGTACTTTGCTTGTATGGAGTGACCATTCAAACTTACAATGGCACTGAAAAAAGTGACTTATGACCATTTTTCACACTTATGACTGTTGCAGCATCCCCACAATCTTGAGAGGCCAGGCGAGGAGATGCATGCCTCGATGTGAGTGATATTGAGTTGGCCATGTCCAGCCAATAACATGACCACCAAGCCATGTCCACCGAGCCACGCCCATCAACTAAGCCATGCCCACAGAACCGGTTGTTAAAAAATTTGAATCCCACCCCTGGGAAGGAGGGAGGATGCTATATACAGGAGCAGAAGCTGAAGGAAGAGAAAGGCTCAGTGAAAAAGATGTAAATAATTGAAACCCTTTAGAAGTCAACTTCAGGTTGGCCCACCTCCAGGGATCTCCTCTTGTATATTACTGGTGCCTTGCTGTGAAATATAAGCAATCGTTCAATAGCTGGATCGTGTGGTGGGTTTAGAAAGAAGATCGGTAGAAAGTCTGAAGAGCAGTGAAGGAAAATGGACACCGTGTTCCAAAAAAGTTATAAGATGCTGCTTATGGTCAACCTTGTTTTTTCCCCCTTGTTAACGAGGCTAGAAGGACTTCAGATAAGTGCCTTAGCAGTTCAATTCCTGCCCTTTAATTCTTAAATAGTAAGAAGAAGAAAAACTGTGGAAGACCACTTATTTATGAAGTCTTTCTTTTTAATGAGTTCTTAGGCTCAGTCACTGCAAAAGGCGAAAATGCTTGGAGAAAAATCAGAAACTTGAACACTGAGAGTGGAATGTGGGCAATTTCTAATGGGCAGTAGATGGTGACTGGGAGGACATGGCTTGGTGGTCATGTTATTGGCTGGGTGTGGCCAACTCAATTTCACTCACATCGAGGCAGGCAGCTCCTCGCCTGGCCTCTCATGATTGTGGTGATGTTGCAACAGTTGTATGTAGATGGTGTACGAGATTTTTTTTTTCAATTTTTTTTTTCAGGGTGAGTAGCATGTTAAATTATACAAACATGTGTATGTTCACTTTATTTGCATGCAAATAAAATAATTGCATTGCAGATATTTCATTACCCAACTAGGTAACATCATCATGTATTCAAGACCACCCGGTAGTTGTGTTACTTCTAGAAATGTGCCAGATAGCACTTTTTAAAAGCTGTCGATCAGAGGTGTCCAACTTTGGGAACCTTAAGACTTGTGGACTTCAACTCTCAGAATTCCCCAGCCAGCATAGGACACATTCAGGGAAGAAAGGTTAAGATCCTGTCCATGTCACCTTCAAAAAATAAAGGAGATGAGATTTAACCTAGAAATAAGGAGGAATTTTTTTGACAATGAGAACAATCAGCCAATGTCAATCAGCTTCATCACTGGAGGCTTTCAAGAAGAGACTGGACTGCCATCTGTCAGAAATGGTTCAGGATCTCCTGCTTGGGTGCAGGGTTGGACTAGATGACTTACAAGGTCCCGTCCAACTGTGTTAATTTATTAATGAGGCATTCAAGGCATTGACCAGAGTCTTCATGATACCCCCAAAGGGGTCCTTGGCTGCTCTCTGAACTTAATGGTTTTCTTGGTGATTTTCTTGCAGACATTTCATTACCCAACTAGGTAACATCATCATGTATTCAAGGCCAGCCGGAGGTGTGTTGCTTCTAGAAATGGAAAATGATCACAACTAGGAAGCAAATAAAATAATTCAGGCTGAGAAACCTATACATGCAAATAACTGCATTCTATATTAACCTTTCAGCCTCAGCTGGTTTGTAGCTTTGGACTGTTGGAAGAACTATCCTTCTAGGTTCAGTTCCAAGTGGGGAAAAAGACATTGGAAACATGGAGGCCGTTTGGAAGGTTTAAAATCAGGACCACATGGCCTGGAGCTCCAAAGAAGGAAAGGATGATCACATGCTTCAAGGTGAAGGAAAAGAGAAGGAAGGGCTGAGATGCTGAGACCCTCTGTCGGGCCCCACCTTAGAGTTTCCTGTTCCTGTGCAAGAAGTGTGGTAGAGGCCTTTGTTATGTAGAATACTCTGGTCCAGACCCTAATGGCCCACCCATTAACAAAGGTGAGGGGATGAGCTTCTGCCTCTCTGAGTTTCTACTTCCCTTTTAGGGGAAATATTCTTCCTTTTTAATATTTCCTAGGATATTTCATTTTTCTAAGAGAGGGGTGGATGCTAACTTCCCGCAGGACCAATTGCAAAATGCAAACACTCAATTTTTGGTGCTGGTGCCTTTTAAATGATGAGTTTCCATCCCCATTTTCTTGACCCTGAGCATAAGATAAAAAAGATCAGGATAAAAGCTTTGGAGGATAACATTTGTGGACCAGTTTATTGATGCAACATGATTAGATTCCAAGTTGTAGTTGGACATATGAAACACCCAGAAAGGGAGATTGGGGGCACAAAGAAATAAAACCAAAAGCAAAGCAATTCAGGACAAGCTGTACCCTTAATTCTTTTCTCTCTTTTATAAAATTGAAAAATAAAAATAAAATTGGCTGCCATTCAATAGCATGGTTCTCCTTTAGTCACACATTCCAATCCTTTGCATGAAGTTGCTTAGGGAAAGGAATGCTAATTGCATCCTTTTGTTTTGCAAGATGGCTACTGTGTGAGTCTGAATACATCAAACTTTGCTAAAAAAAATTCCTCAGGGCCATCATCTTTTTAAAAAATCTCTTCCCAAAGCCTCTGTCTACACAACCCATAATATTTCTTCCCTACCTGCCTGTGCTTGGACACGGGTGCCCATCTGTGCAAATTGCTCTTATCAATGAAAGAAATGGGGAAAGAAAGAGAAAGAAAAAAAAATATTTTCTGGCTTTGCAAATAACTCTCCCATATACTGATAAAGTTAATTGATTTCCTTTTTTCCTTCATTAACAAAATCCAATTTTCACCTAATGGGGAGAAAGCTTTGGTGTGACATATTGAAAAGGCAAAGTGACAAGTGATGATTCTTCTTCTTCTTTTAAGAAAAAAAGAGTAGTGGGGGGGGGGGAGGAAAACGCTAGGAAGAAGAAGAAGAAGAAGAAGACGAAGAAGAAGAAGAAGAAGAAGAAGAAGAAGAAGAAGAAGAAGAAGAAGAAGAAGAAGTAGTAATAATATATCAGCAATGTACTGCTCTTTTCATGGTCTGGGTTGAAGGCCTGTTGATTCTTTGCTCCGGGCAGCATCAGAGATGGAGAAAATAGCA
>NW_020769350.1:4759692-4772932 GCF_900518735.1 Pseudonaja textilis | reverse complement strand
GAAGAAGAAGAAGAAGAAGAAGAAGAAGAAGAAGAAGAAGAAGAAGAAGAAGAAGAAGAAGAAGAAGAAGAAGAAGAAGAAGAAGAAATATATCAGCAATGTACTGCTCTTTTCATGGTCTGGGTTGAAGGCCTGTTGATTCTTTGCTCCGGGCAGCATCAGAGATGGAGAAAATAGCAGGGTGTCCAAATAGAAGGAAGAAGAAACAATAATTTAAAAAACCCATTTACAATTTATTTATTTATTTATAATAAAAAAAATTATAGGCCTCCTATCTTACCTCAAGGTAAAAGTTGTTCACATGAGGGGTCCTTGATGCTCTCTGAATATACTTGTTTTCTGGCAGATGTTTCATTACCGAAACTAGGCAACATCATCAGTGCTAATAAAGAGCAGAGTTTGCTGTCAGTTTATATTCTGGTAGCTAGTCCCGTCAGTGTTTGTTGGAGTGGTTTTAGAGATTATTTCATTGGGCTATTTACTGTTTACTATTGGCTCTTTGTGCCAAAACAGAGAGTTGGCACAAAGAGCCAACAGTAAACAGCTCAACCAAAGAATTTCTAAAATCACCTCCACCAACAGTGACAGGCCAGACACCAGAATATAAACTGACAGCAAACTGTTACCTAGTTAGGATAATGAAACTTCTGCAAGAAAACAAGCAAGCTCAGAGAGGATCAAAGATGCCACAATTTTCCTCCTCCTCCTCTTCCTCCTTTCCGTCTCCCTCCCCTCCTCCTCCCACTCCTCTTCCTCCCACTCCCACTCCCCCTCCTTCTCCAGTCCACAATCTCCATTCCCTTCTAGCACTGATGATGTTACCTAGTTTGGATAATGAAATTTCTGCAAGAAAACAAGCAAGATCAGAAGAACCAAGGACCCCCCATGTCAACCCTGAGCAGTGGTGGGATTAATTTTTTTTTTACTACCAGTTCTGTGGCCACGGCTTGGTGGGAGTGGCAGGGGAAGGATACTGCAAAATCTTCATTCTCTCCCCACTCCTCGGGGAAAGATAATGCAAAATCCCATTCCCTCCCCATCCCACTAACCTGCTTTCCAGCTCTGTTCTCCTGTGTAGGGCAACCAAAGAAGACCCAGCCGATCAGCTGGGACTCAATGGGAGGTGGAGAATAGATTGGGGGTGGGGCCAGTCAGAGGTGGGATTTGCTGGTTCTCCAAACTACTCAAAATTTCCACTATCAGTTCTACAGAACTGGTCAGAACTGACTGAATACCACTTCTGACCCTGAGCTACAAATATTCTCCTTTATTAGTACGCTTACATCCTTAGAAGGTCTTGTACACATTTGTAGTGGATGTCTTTCTGCTGAAGGATTAACCTTACTAAACTATCAGTGATACCGTATTCAATTCTCCACATCTGGCAAGACTTCTGTAGTTTCTGAGCATAACATGCATACATAATAATCATCTAATAAGATTAATTGTTGATAAGAAAGACAAAAAAAAAGTCTGGATAGTAGACATGGCAGTACTTGGAGACAGCAAAATAGAAGAAAAAGAACTGGAGAAAATCACAGAATTAGATCTGCAAATGGAAGTAGGACGACTGTGGCCAAATAAAGCAAAGTTTTAGGACCAATCATAATAGGCGCTTTGGGTGCAAATCCAAAATATCTGCAGTACCAGTTGAACCCCACTGGCGCTGACAAATCAGTCAATTACAAAAGGCACCTTTGATGGGAATTGCTTACATCCTGTGACAATACTTTTAAGGCCATCAAACATCCACATCTGCCTATCCCAGGTCCTGAGGAAGGATTCAATAGGTGGATAAAAATGCCAAAGCCAGTCTGAACATCTGGCAGATAAACCATAACAACAACAACAACAACTGCATGTGGAAGATGTAGCGAAGGAATGAGATGTTAGAAAGTACTGCAGTGCTAAGTAGCTCTCTGTTTTTGGTGCCATCCATCATCTTATTGGCATGCTTTTGTTCAAAAACACCTCTCTTTGTTAGGAGGAAACACAGCTCCTGTCACAAGTAACTTCTCAGCACAATCAATTCCTTCATCACTGAAAGCTGAGCAAGAGCTGGACGCAGATTTTTTTGGTCTCCTAGTGAAGTCGATGGCTTTCAGATTTCAACGCATAGCACTGATAGCTTTTGCTAAGCAACTGAGTAGCCATACTCTGACTTGGCCTCTCTCTCTCTCTCTCTTTTTTTTTTTTAAAGTGGGCAAGGCATTTGAGAGGTTGTGTGAAGCAAATGAGGGGAGATGACTTAAGAAAGTGAAGCCAAGCTGCCTAGATATGTGAGGCAACTTTGTGCATTTCACGTGTCCCCCTTTTATAGATGCCTATGACCAAATAGGTTTTATTCCCAGCAAATTCCTAGTGATGGAAATGAAAATAGTTCTCAGCTAAGCTAGGGAGATAATAATAATAATAATAGGTTTGGAAGGGATCTTGGGGGTCTTCTAGTCCAACCCCCTGCTCAGGAGACCCTATATCATTTCAGACAAATGGTTATCCAATCTCTTCTTGAAAGCCTCCAGTGTTGGAGCATTCACAACTTCTGAAGGCAAATTATCCCACTGATTAATTGTTCTAATTGTCAAGATAATTTCTCCTTAATTCTAGATTGGATCACTCCATCCATTACCTCTTGTCCTGCCTTCAGGTGCTTTGGACAATAGGTTGACCCCTTCCCTTCTCTGTGACAGCCCCTCAAGTAGTAGAAGACTGCTATCATATGTACAAAGGAGAAAACGTCTACTTTGCACTGTTAGTACAGCATGTATTAGTACCTGTAAATTAAATGAGAAATGTTAACAGGTATCTTCAGACGACTACTTTATCCTTTGTGCTTTCTACCTATTGTGGTTATCCGGCAGCGGGTGTGGATGGCTGAGGAGAGCGAGGACTCGGATGAGGGGCCAGGGCCATTAGGGAGTGGACTGCTGCCTTCAGAGATGGTGGGGGCTGGCAGCAATGAGGAGGAGGTTCCCGAGAAGCCTGTGCCAAGTGCACGTGCACGGAGGGCTGCTCGCAGGAAAGAGCAGCTGCAGCAGCATGGGTGACTCGGGAGTAAGGCTGCAAGGTAATGGCCCCTCCTTCAAGAAGATAAAAGCCAACTGTGAAAGTAACCTTCTTTGCAGAAGGCAAAGACATTTTGAAACTTCAGCCTCGTGGACATTCCAGTATCCTGAGTTTGTATTTTAAGATTCTTGCATTGCAAATTATTTCTTATCTGTTATCTTTTGGCAAGTCTTGCACAGTTCAGCAAGGCTTGTGCTTATCACAGCTAATTATTTTGCAAAAGCATTACAAGTTTCTGTTCTATTTCGATTGATTTTGATTTGTTGGAAAAGGGTCAGAACACGACCTCACCTTGGAAGTTCTTCTACTTTGCTTGCTCAGAGGGTTTAGCTATGCAGAAGTTGAATCCAAAGGTCTTTCTCTTTCAATTTTTTAATATCAAAAGTCAACCAGGGCACCAAAGTTATGGTTATGTTTTTCCTGTTGCCCAGAAAAGCAAGCTGTGGCAGCTAATGCTTAAACTGAGCATGAATTTCCTCCCATCTCTTCTTTTTTGGATGGTCTCCTGGCCAGTCTTAGAGCTCGGAGACAATCACTTGCTGCCTTATCTGACCCAGAAGGAAGGCCAGCTGTCAGCACACAAGTGTGGCCTTTGTCCTTCAATGAAAGCTCAGTTAATTAAAAGGAGCAATCACTTTTCTTTATCGGGTGCGGCTGCCCTATGAACAGCCTTGTGCTGGGTCACGCACCAAGCTCCACTGAGCAGGATGCAATTGTTATGACCACACACTCCATCACAACACTGGCTTTTCCCCTTTCCAGACCACAGACCTTACTTTTTTTGGCACGGGGCTGTCAGTCACCAAAGTCCTGAACATCTAACAGATTAACAGAGTTGGAACTTGGAAGGGATTTTGTAGGTCTTCTATCCAACCCCCCCAAAAGGAGACTCTACACCATTTCTGACAGGTAGCAGTCTGGTATGGTCTTGAAAGCCTCCAGTGATGAAGATCCTGCAACTCTGAAGGCAACTTCTATTCCATTGGTTGACTGTTCCCAGTGTCAGAAAATTTCTCCTTATTTCCAGGTTGAATCTCTCCTTGTTCAGTTTCCATCCATTATTCCTTGTCTGGCTTTCAAGTGTTTTGGGAAATAGCTTGACCCCTTCCTCCTCTCTGTGGCAGCCTCTCAAATATTGGAAGACTGCTATCCTGTCTCCCCTGGTCCTTCTTTTCACTAGACTAGCCAAGCCCAGTTCCTGTAACTGTTCTTCATATGTTTTAGTCTCCAGTCCCCTAATCAACCTGGTTGCTCTTCTCTGCACTCTTTCTAGAGTCTCAACATCTTTTTATAGTGTGGTGACCAAACCTGGATGCAGTACTCTATGTGTGGTCTTACTAAGGCTTTATAGAGTGGTATTAGTACCTCACTTGATCTTGATTGTATCCCTCTGTTAATGCAATTTAGAATCACACTGGCTTTTTTGGGGGGCGGGGGCTATCACTGCACACTTTGGCTCATGTTTAATTGATTGTCTCTCAAGGAATCCTATGCACACAGCATGAAATTTGGGTGTATGTCTCAGTTTCCTGCAGTCTGAATGCCCATGGACCATTCCTATATAGAAACATAAGACCATTGCTTGAAGGAAAGAATGCACAAAGGATTCAATCATTGTAAATGATTGTGAAGTGATTGTCTGTGCTGGGATTGCTGGATTAAGCTGTTAAGCTGAATGCAACATTTGTTTTTAATAATACTTTTTGCACCACTCTGTCTTGGTACAATTTTTCCCAACAATCCAAAACCTAGTTGGCAGGCATTATTCTGTGATAAATTACATTTATACCTGCAATTTATAAAAAACATATACTCAAAAATATAGGTTTCAGTAAGGCACATATTTATACTTTTTAAGAAAAGGAATCTCAGGGTAAATCTGAAAATGAGAGGTCACAGATTTATGAAATAACTCACGCAACATTGACCCAGTTCTGAAATTATCCATGTTTTCCCCTTTCTAATCTAAAGGTACAAACAGATGATTTGGCAAATCAGAGGAAACAACATACTGTGCTTCTAAACCTCTAAAAAGCTTCGATGACCTCATTTCTTTGTTTATTTTGATTTCCTTTATAGAAATTGAGACAAGCTCAGGAGATTGCCAAGCCTTATAAGAACTAATTTAAGCCTGCTGTGGTCTTAAAATCATACGCCTTCTGATCTGACAGTATTGCAATATTTTCACAGTGATGTGGCATACATAAGAAACAGAATAACAGAGTTGGAAGGAACCTTGGAGGTCCTACTCTAACCTCCAAACAGGAGAACCTCTACCCATGATGGTGAATTTATGCCACAGGTTCTGGAAGTGGCACACAGAGCCATCTCTCCGGGCACACCAGCCATTGCTTTTCTGGGTTCTGGTGCACACACGCATGCTGGCCAGTTGGTCTTTGCGTGCGCATGCATGTTAGCAACCAGAAGACCAGGTGGCTAGCATGCAAATGCATGCCAGGAACTTAAGCTTCTGGTTTCCGGTGCTCCTCTGCGTGCACATTGGGGAGCTGGTCTTCCAGTTTCCGGGGTGTGCACACATTCCTATTTCAGCACTCAGTGCCGAAAAGGATAGCCACCACTGTCCTATATACCATTTCAAACAAATGTTATCCAATCTCTTCTTAAAAATTTCCAGTGATGGAGCACCCTGGAGAATGGAATAGAGTAGAGTAGAGTAGAGTAGAGTAGAGTAGAGTAGAGTAGAGTAGAGTAGAGTAGAGTAGAATAGAATAGAATAGAATAGAATAGAATAGAATAGAATAGAATAGAATAGAATAGAATAGAATAGAATTCTTATTGGCCAAGTGTGATTGGACACACAAGGAATTTGTCTTCGATGCATAAGCTCTTAGTATACATAAAGCTACAAGTGATCAATCATGACCATAGTCATCATAAAAATACATTCATCATAAATCATAAGATACAACATTTAGTGGTAGTCCTGGGATACTAAATAAGCAATCAACATAAATCATACTAGCAAGCTAAATAAAACAATATAAATTGTAAAGATATAAGCATCAAAGTTATAGTCGTTGCACTGATTAATTATTCTAACTGTCAGGAAATTTCTCCTTAGTTCCAAGTTGCTTCTCCCCTTGATTAGTTTCCACCCACTGATTCTTGTCCTGTCCTCAGGTGCTTTGGAAAATTGCTTGACTCCGTCTTCTTTGGGGCAGCCCCTCAAATACTGGATTACTGCTCCTAAATAAGATAAACAAGTTGCTTTGCCCTGCACGCTCTCTCTCTCTCTCTCTCTCTCTCTCTCTCGCTCTTTTTTTTTTTTACTGATCGCTTTAGGGGACAATATCCTGAGCTGGAGCAGCTGTTGATCCTGAAGTAATGAAGACCATTTTTCTAGCCTTTACCCTCTCTACATGCCATCAAAAAGAGCATTGCCACTTCAACCGCCTCCCTCTTTTTAAAAAATTCATGGGCCATCCAGGAAGAAGGGAGCCATTTTGTCACATTAGCAAAGATGGCCGATCAGCATCGCTGAAAACCATGAACTTCTCACCTCTTTTTGTCCTCTGGGGTGAAGTGGGAAGTGGGGGCCAAGCATGACCAGCTGGTAGGGCTGCCAGCTTCCCGTCTGGTTGGTGCTGAAAGGAGAGAGACTCTCTGGCAAAGACAGTCTGTCATTGATGAGATGCCAATCCTGCTGTTTTTTAAGTATCACCTCTGAGATGAATTAAGTGCTTGAAGACCTGTGAAATTGCGGCATTTGCAGTCTGTCATCTAAACAGTTGCATTCACTGGGAGAAAACAAACTCTCCCTGGTCACTGGCAAGCCGATTTTTTTTTGTGGCTGTGAAAGCGACAGCTTAACTGTTGCTGTAGGAACAACAAAGAAACCACTTCCCCTGACAGACAAATAATTCATATAGTCTCTTATGGGCCAAACTACATGTTGTGTGTAATTGTGTTATTGCTTTTTCCCAAGAGGTCTTTTTAAACTCCCATGCAATCACAAAACTACACATAATGTGTAGTTTAACCCTCATTTTTGTTCCTTGTTTTAACCTTGAAACATATTTGGAGTTTCACTTGGCTGAAAGAGCTGATAACTTTCTAACGCTGAAGCCTACAGCAAGGAGCAGGTGGAAAGAAAAATAGCGGACACAAGGAGCGGATTCCTTAATGGAAAATGAGGAAGAATGAGGATTTCCAGAATAATAGAGTTCGAAGAGACCTTGGTGGTCTTCTAGTCCAACCCCTCCTCAAGCAGGAGACCCATTCCAGACAAGTGGCTGTCCGCTCTTTTCTTAAAAGCCTCCAGTGATGGTAGCCTGCACTACTTCTGATGGTAAGCCATTCCACTGGATTGATTTTTCTAACTGTCTCCTTAATTCTAGGTAGCTTCTCTCCTTGATTAGTTTCCACCCATTGTTCTTTTCCTGCCTTCAGGTGCTTTGGAGCAGGGGTCGCCAAACTTTTGGACCTCAGGGACCACCAAACTCATAATTTTAAATCCCACTGACCACTAATATGAATTTTGACTGGCGGTGGCTTGCTGATGTTTTCCCAGGGTCTCTGCAGAAAGCAGCAAAGACTCTGGGAAAATCTCCCAAAAAGTCTGCAGGAAAATTCCCCACCAATCAATCAATCTTTATTTGGGATTGCAGGTTACCCTCTCCAGCTTCATTCTCAGGGGAGGGGGAGAGAGAGAGACTTTTGGCTTCATGCAAGGAAAGCAGCAGAAGCATCTGAAGTTTTTCTTTCTCTCTCCCAAACTCTGCCAGAAATGAGTCTTTGTGAGACTTGTCATGCTGGCATAGCCTCTTGGAGCAGGAGGCCTTGCAGGGTCCCAAAGACTCATTTCTGCTGGCGTTTGGGGGAGAGAAAGAAAGACTTTTGTGCTTTCCTTGCGTGCAGCCAGAAGCAGAAGAAGAAAGAAGCGGAAAGAAGCAGCACGGTGGTCAGGTGAGGCACTTGGGGTGAGTGAGGCAGGTTCCCCCCTCCCCCCTTCCCCCCCCCACTACCTCATGTTCTTCGCAGTGCAATTGACGCAAGCCTTGTGTTCCAATGGGCCATGTGGCGGCACAGTCTTATGTTCCACGCAGGCTGGATTATTTGCTTTTGGAGTGACATTTCTCTATGGACCACCAAAATTTTCTCATGGACCACCAGTGGTCCCTGGCCCACTGGTTGTTGACCACTGCTTTGGAGAATAGCTTGACTCACTCTTCTTGATGGTAGCTCCTCAAATCTTGGAACCTTGCTATAAGGTCACCCCTAGTCCTTCTTTTCTCTAGACATTCCCAATTTCTGAAACAATTCTTCATATGTTTTAGTCCCTAGGCCCTTGATCATCCTAGTTGCTCTTCTCTGCACTCTTTCCAGAGTCGCAACTTCTTGTTTATATCGTGGTGACCAAAACTGGATGTGGTATTCCAGATTAAAAAAAATACACTGCCAACTGTAACTTAAGGTATTTACACCATGCTGAAGTTGTTTACCATGCTTTGCAATGTCAGAATCTTGTATTTTTCAGAAATTGCTGTCAGGAGTGAACTATTTTGACTGTGTTAAATCTGCCTAGCAATGTCCTGACAGTTTCCTTCCCTTCCTCTCGAGGCTTTGTTACTAGAGGGAATAAAAATCCATCCCTGATGCAGTTCAAACTTCTAAAAGAAATTTCATGTGAAGTTGAATCAATCTGACTTTGCAACTGCAGTCACCAAATTCATCAAACCCACTGTGGGATTCAGGAGGTCTAGAAAAAAGGTGTTTTTTTGTTCATTTGAGAAAGTTGATCAAATTGAATCTTTCTGAGTCTGAGTCAATCCAACCCTTTGCAATGTTTGGGGTTCAGCTAAGAAAATCAGTATGATTGGAAGATTCTTTCTGAATCAGATACAAAGGATATTTCTGAACAGAACATTTATGCAGATCTAATAAAATGGAAAATGTAATTGAAAAGTCTACACTTGACTTTGGGAATCAATGACAGGTTTTTGCAAGAGATAGCTTTGGGCTACATGATAAATTCCTCAAGTTAAACGTCTGCTTTCAGGTATGGTCTAAGTCAGGTCCAAACCTGACAACTTTAACACTTTTGGACTTCGACTCCCAGAATGGCTGGCTGGGGAATTCTGGGAGATGAAGTCCACAGGTCTTAAAGTTGCCAAGGTTAGACACTCTGGCCTAAGTAGCCCCCATAGTAATAATTACTGGACTTCCTGTGGCATGTGCTTAGGTACCTAGGACAGCTCTTCTGTTCTCTTTCACCTTAAGTCCAACATCTTTGACTGACCTCTTTTTTTACAGCATTGTTTTTGATGAAGATTTTGAAAGTTTTGGCCTGAAACCTGAAAGTTTCTTATGGAACATTGGTAGAATTTAAGAAAGATATCACCCATTGTTGTGGCCAAAATCTGGGTCATTTGGGGCAACCCAATAACTTTGAAGACACAACATAAATGTATTAGCATGCAAAGAAATACAAAGTGTATTGAACCTTAGCAGCCCAGGACAAAAGCACAATTCTGAGTCCCTGTCCGATTTGTCCCCTTCCTACTTAGGATCAACCCAGCTTGCTATGAATGTTATCTTTAAAAAAGAAGCAGGAACTGAGAGACCAATGGGAGTTGCCCCCATCACATGGCATTTGGCTCTCAAACTGCCAATCTTTCAGTCAACAAGCCTAGCTTCTTAATTGCTAGGCCACCATGCCCCCTTGATTGTTATCTTACAATGATACTTTAAAGCGTTTGCATATTGGGAAGGGCATTGCCTGGGTTTGGTACTGAATGCAGTTCACCTGTGTACGGAGGGATTCTTTTAGCATCACACCAGCATTTTTCCCCTATGGACCAAGACAACTATTGTTACTCTTTTGAGCGTCTATGGAGATTCTCAATCATCCAGGTCATGGTTGTCCCAAAGGTGTTTTTTCAAGCAGCAATGGGACTTTCTGGCTTTTCTTTGAAGACATTTCAACCCCAAGGATAAAACACCCAGACAGAAACTGAGTAACATGGTACATGTAGCACAGTGCAGCGAGCCACGTGCAGATCTGTACATTGGAGAAACAAAACAACCAATTCATAAACACATGGCACAACATTGGAGAACAAACAGATCAGAACTAGATCCAGAAATCCACCTGCATTTGAAAGACACAGGGCATTCTTTTGAAGAAAACAAAGTCCATATTTTGGACAGAGTGGACCACTGGTTTGAAAGAGGGGTCAAAGAGGCCATCTATGTCAAAACTGAACAGCTCTGTCTCAAGAGAAGGGGAGGGATACAACGTCATCTATCTCCAATCTACAACACAGTCCTTTCAACAGTTCCAAGAAGGCTCCACACCCATTTGCAACATTTACAAATGTCCAGGGTTGCTGGACTTGCTGTCTGCAAGGGGTATAAATCCTTCCATCCCTTCAGAGCTAAAGAAGCTTTTTGGATGAGAAGCAAAATGTCTTCAAAGAAAAACCAGAAAGTCCAGTTGCCTCTTGAAAAAAAGCATCCTTGAGATACTCTTTTGAGCATTGTTCAGAGCTTTGGTTTCACTCAACCAGATAATCTCCGGGCCAAGGAGATCCAAGGAACAAACAAGCATCATTTGAAATGCTGTTTAGATTTGTATAATTTGTTTTCAACCTTGGCTCTTAAGCAGTCCTCTTGATTGGTCAATCCCCTCCTGGTTGTCCATGAAGTTAAACAGCCTAGAGAGGCTGGAGGGTGGGGAAAAGAGAGAGAAGAGAAGATGTATAATAAAACGAATTAGAGACTCGCCATCCATAATGAAGGAGCAATTTGTCTTGATCGAGGTGTGGTTGAGCTAACAAGTTGCCTGGCCTCACGGATGGGAGAATATTAAGTATCCTCAGGTGAAAAGAATCCCCAGGTAGCGCATGCGCGTGCTCACACACACACACACACACACACACAGAGTGTTGGCAAGGTTGGTGTGTGTGTCTATGGAGGAGGGAGGAGAAGAAGGAGATAAAAGCTTGGAGAAATCAGCAGCATTAGACTGGATGAGTCCTGCTGTGAGGTTGCTATCTTCTGCACCACAGAATCCGCAAGGCAAGCTAAGTGCTGAGATGAGACAAGAATACAGATCAAATTCAGTTCTGGGTCAATCATTGCCTCCTGCTGTGCACTCTCTCTCTGTCTCTCTGTCTCTCTCTGTCCCTCTGTCTCTGTCTGTCTGTCTGTTTGTCAGTCGGTCTGTCTGTCTCTGTCTCTCTCTCTCTCTCTCTCTCTCTGTCTCTCTCTGTGTTAAAGTTCTGCACCTGGTTTTCAAAGGAGATCAGGGAAGAAAACCGGGGAAACCTTAGCAGCTGAACCTGGGACCTTTCACTGAATCCAATGAAATATAGCCAACATTAGTTAAATCCTTACAGAAACGTCTTCATAGGATAAGGAAAGAGGATCGCTCTATCTAAAGGTATTGACCAGGAAAAGTCCCTTGTCTTAAATGTCAGGTCAGGATGGATACTCACAGAACCCTCTGGGAACTGTAAGAGAGTCAGCACAAGGTAAGTAGCAAAATAGGAATGATGTAAGGATGACCCAAGATTCACCGTGTCAATATGTGCGATTTCTAAATCACAGGGTGTCCTGGATAAGCCTTAACTTTTGTCCTCATGCCCAGACCCAGAAGATGGAATATTTGAAACTTCTCCTTGAGTTGGCCAAACTCATCATAATAGCAATCTTTAAGAATTCTGTAGCTAAGGATTGAACTTTCATTTGATGCAGGTTTGGTCCTATTCCTTCCTTCCTCCCTTCCCTTTTCTTTTCCTTTTCCCTTTCCCTTCCTTTCCTTCTTTTTCCAATCTCTGGAGTTTTCTTTACAGTGCATACTGATATTCTTTCTTTTTATTTTTTTATTTTTTGCCAATTCTGATTACCATGCACATTGTAGTTGGCTTCTTAAGTACCAGTTCCTTGCCACTAAATGTGACTTGGCTTTGCAGATCCTAAATGGCTATCTTGTATTTAAAAATGCAGAACCTTTTCCCACCCAGAAAGGACCTTTGCAAAGTCGAAAGATTTCACATTTGAAATGTTTTGCAGTGTTTCCAGCAGACTCGTGCTTCTTTCATGCTCTGGCTAAGCCACATGGGTGGTGAGAACCCCTTCATTAATCAATTACTTTGTACTTCCATTTGCTTCCTAGTAGCCCTTTTTGATTTTAGACAGAAAGCAATGAATTATTGATGTCCCTCCCCCCAATAGATTCTCTGAATAAAACACTTTGGACTTCTTCCAACCCTACTCTGAGCTTCTTAATGACATATTTGTTGGTGACAAAAAGGGAGACCAAAGTCTTGCCTGGTTTGACTCTGGGAAGTCCACCCTCTGTTAAAATATGCCCTTTTTGTTTTAGATCTTATTTTTCTTGCATCGGAATGGCATGTCTATTCTCCATGAATATAACATTAAGGGAGTGTTTTATAAAACAGTATTTATGCAAAGCAAGCTACAACCAGAGATGCCTAACTGCAGATTTGCCTGCTTCCTCCCAATTTGCAATCAACAAGTAAACAAGTGTCTTGAATGAAGGAAAGAGCAGGTGGCAAGACAGGGAATTAGGTAGCAAGTCACCATGTAGAGAATCCTGGCCATATTCTCCTCTACCCATAACTGTGTAAAGATAAGAACAATTCTCCACAGTTAGCAAGGGGTCCTAGGTGTTCTCTGAGCTGAGTTGTTTTCTTGCAGATAGGTAACACCATCATCAGTGCTGGTTCACTGATGATATACCAGATAGATAGATACATAGATAGATGAAAGATAGAAAGATAAAGATAAAGGTTCCCCTCGCACATATATGCTAGTTGTTTCTGGCTCTAGGGGGCGGTGCTCATCTCTGTTACAAAGCTGAAGAGCCAGCGCTGTCCAAAGATGTCTCTGTGGTCATGTGGCCGGCAGGACTAAATGCCAAAGGCACATGGAACACTGTTACCTTCCCACCAAAGGGATCCCTACTTGCAGTTTTTGCATCCTTTCGAACTGCTAGGTTGGCAGATGCTGGGACAAGTAATGGGAGCTCAGTCCGTTACACGGTGCTAGGGATTCGAACTGCTGAACTGCTGACTTTTCTGATCGACAGGCTCAGCGTCTTAGCCACTGAGCCACTGCATCCCTTTTTAGATAGATAGATAGATAGATAGATAGATAGATAGATAGATAGATAGATAGATAGATAGAT
>NW_020769350.1:4733307-4750100 GCF_900518735.1 Pseudonaja textilis | reverse complement strand
ATAATAATAATAATAATAATAATAATAATAATAATAATAATAATAATAATAACAACAACAACAACAACAACAACAACAACAACAACAACATCCTGCAATGCAAGTCTTTGTTTTGGGCAGGGCAAAAGCAAAAATGAAGAGTAGGCCATAAACAGGTTTCTTTAAAAAAAAATTGCTGAGAAAAGGCATACTGCATTCTCCAACAAAGCAGAACTGAAGATGGAAATTTCTGGAAGGTACTTGAGAAAACCACATGAATGAAATAAGCTGCAGTAATATCCCTTTTTTAAAAAAATTCCATGCATAAAATCTCACGTTCAGCAGTATTCCTCTTAGTAAATTTAGAAAAATATCTAGATTTACAATGCTTGGGAGACCCCTCTAGTCAGCCTCTGCAATATTAGACAATGGCTTGATCCCATAGAACAAGGGTCTTCAAACTTGGGAATTTTAAGACTTGTGGACTTCAACTCCCAGAATTCCTGAGCTAAGATGACTGGAGGATGAATTCTGGGAGTTGAAGTCCACAAGTCTTAAAGCTGTCAAGATCCCTGCCATAGAAGGTAGTATCCCAAATGTTCATGTTCCAAGTGCCTTTACAGTTCTAGAATTGGAGGATGGATTGATTTGTCTTGTTAGTTTCTAATTCTAATGGAATTGAGAGAAGCTTTTGTCCATTTATAGGTGGAGAAAGTCAAATTTTACCTGAGAAAGATTTAAGAAAATATCTGGGCAAGACAGGATGATGTTTTCAGGAACAGGAAAGAGCGTGAAAATGGAGATGAAGAAGGTGTCTAGAGATGGATACGGCCATCAGGTTTTTTTTAATCTTCAATTTAACACAAAAAAGAGAGGTCCATGCAGTTCTGGCCAAGATGATACTTTAGTCATGTAGTGGCAGGTTATAGAATATGCTAATAAATATGCTTGCTAATAAATTTTTGTGAGGCTTTTAACTTCTGGAATGCTCAAACTCTGATGAAATTACCCACAAATCTAATGGAAAGTTTCAGGATTGTCTGTCACTTGGAGACAAACGTCCCTCTTGGTCCCCCTTCTAGGAACAGCTGATAATTTGTAAAGTCATTCCCTCCCTTAGTCTCAAACACCAGAACTCAAAAACACCCGACTTAACAACTCCGTTTAAGCCTCCCTCTGATTTCCTTATTTAATAAATGCTTCCCCTGGAAGAACAGAAGAGAGGATGAACAGATGATCAAAGGGAAACTCAGGATGGATTGAGATCAAATATGTTTTGTGTTAAGTGACAAAGGCAGAAGAAAGAATGAGGATTATCAGATGAATCCTTTGTAACATGCCTTTCAAGTGTGGTGGCTCCCCCGCAACTTTGTGATATAAAAATATAAATTTGAAGCGAAAGCATGAGGATAAGAGAATAACATTTTATACCATTCCAAACAAGTGGCTGGCTAATCTTTTCTTAAAAGCTTCCAACCACGGAGCACCAACAACTTCTGAAGGCAAACCATCCCACTGATTAATTGTTCTCATTGTCAAGGAAATTTCTCCTTATTCTAGGTTGGTTATCTCCTTGATTAGTTTCCATCCATTCCACCCATTTTAGGAGAAGAAGGACAATCTAAACAGCAAGAAAAAATAATAAAAACTTTGAATTCCTTAAATGATACAAATCCAGTGCCACATTTGTTTCATTGCCATGTTGTTGCTTAGTTTATTGGTTTATTGCTCTTGTGCTCTGCACTGTGTTTTCATTGTATGTTATATGATGATATATTCTGAGTTGCTTTGGAGCTGGGTGGCACCTAAATTGAATTAAATAAATATATTATAGAGGCTATTCTTTTTTCTGTAGTGCAATTAATGAGTATCCACTTGAGATCTTAAAATCTGTTGATAAGTGGGGCAATTCTTATCAAAGGGCCTAAGAGTTTTCGTTTTAAAAACAAGTTTGCTAATTCATGAGCTAGCTGTTTAATATACAGTAGGTGGATGAGAAAATCAGAGCTGAGACTTGCCAAAGAAATCTGAGATTTAGTAATGAATTAATTGAATAAATTTGCAATGTTGCTATCATATCTTATTTTTTTTTATCTATTATAACTACTTTCCAGTACCTGATTGTCAGAGGTACATTGTCACTGTATATGGAGCTTCTATTCAAACTGAATTGGTTGGGGAAGGGAATCTTCATAAACACCTGGATGAACAGATAAGGAATAGATTCCCACATGCATGGATACATTTCTCAATTATCAGAGCTGGAACAATGTACTAGAACTTCTGTTCATTTATGGCAGGTGAAGCTGAAGCTGATACTTTAATGTATGATCCAAATAATCAAGAAAACACTTGTAGGTTATAAGAAGAAGAGGCCTGATTCAAAATCCTCTTGTAAACCAGGATTCAGCCTTGTGAACCAAACTTTCTCCATATCCACCAAACAAAAGCATTGCCTGATGTTCTCTCTGTTTAGATCATTTTATTAAAAAGAAAACAGTGGGAAGCTAGTTACTGAACTAGTTTATCTTTACTAGAGCTGCAAGTTTGTTTCTGAGCCCTAGGTAGCCCCATAAACATTCTTACAAAATTAAGGGGGAAAAAGGAGATCTTTGTTTGGCAATTGCGTCCAGTTGTTCAAGAAAACGCAACAGAAAGATTGGGTGCTAAATAACAACCTTGGGAGACGGAGAGAAGGAGATTGACAGCATCTTGCCAACATGCCTTCTGTTGAAAGCAATAGCAATAGCACTTACACTTATATACTGCTTCACAGTGCTTTCCAGCCCTCTCTAAGCAGTTTAGAGTCAGCTTCTTGCCCCCAACAATCTGGGTCCTCATTTTACCCACCTTGGAAGGATGGAAGGCTGAGTCAACCTTGAGCTGGTTAGGATCGATCTCCAGGCTGTGAGCAGAGTTAGCCTGTAATACTGTATTCTAACCACTGCATCATCGCAGCCCGCCTTCCCTCCCTCCCTCCCTCCCTCCCTCCCTCCCTTCCTTCCTTCCTTCCTCCCTTCCTCCCTCCCTCCCTCCCTTCCTCCCTTCCTACCTTCCTACCTTCCTTCCTACTTAGCAACAACACATGACTTATATACTGCTTCACAGTGCTTTCCAGTCCTCTCTAAGCAGTTTACAGAGTCAGCATATTTCCCACAACAATTTGGGTCCTCATTTTACCCACATCAGAAGGATGGAAAGCTGAGTCAACCTTGAGCCTGGTGGGATTTGAATTTCCAAATTGCAGTCAGCCAGCAGTCAGTAGAAATAGCCTGCAGTACTGCACTCAAAACACTGCGCCACCGTGGCTCATAAGAAAGAACCTTTCTTCAGTAAATTGGCAAGCTTTCCTAGACATTTCTTTTCAAGAGTGCCATCAAAACTAATTAGTTCAATTTTTTTTAGTACTATATGTCAGTAAATGGACAAGTTGGAGAAGAAAGAAAATTAATAAGGTTGGATTTTTCCATCCAGTGATTAGTTCAGAACCAAGAAATTGTTCCTTTGAGGGACTTGGTTATGAAACGGAGCTTAACATTTGAAATTGAAATGGTTCTAATGAAAACTCAGATGCTAAAATGTTGACCTATTTGTTTAGCACAGACCAGAGATAGAAGGCCATAATAAAGTTTGTAAAGTTTGAACCATGGAGAAAAGCCTTAAAATTGCTCCTCTAATTTTTTTTTCTTCAGTTTCAGCAAGCTCCAAATTCTTGACAATTTTTTCTTTCTCCTGGATTTTCTGCTCCATGACTGGAAGATATTTGCCTGGCAAATGAAATGAGTTTGCCACAGTTTGAATTTCAGATGCTTATGAACAAGTATTTCTGGCATCTCTTGGGTAGCTTGTCATAGGTAATTAATGTGTTATGCTAATATATCTCAGCCTCTTCTTAGAATTTCCATAACTTAATGAATGACATTTAGTGGAACGGTCTTTAGTCCACAATAATCTGGGTTTCTGATCCATGGGAGTTAAGAAGTAATCAACATCCAATCTGTCTCTGTAGTCAGGAAGTCATCAGCCAAAAAAAAAAAAAAGTTTTCCAGCAGGAGTTTTAATATATAAGCCAATATCCAATTTATGCTGAAGTATTCTGTTAAAACTGCCCTATACTCCCACTATACTCAACTTACAGACTTCTCACATCCTAGACATAAACTGTTTCAACTCCTTCCCTCAAAACGATGCTATAGAGCATTGCACACCAGAACAACTAGACACAAGAACAATTTTCCCTGAAAGCCATCACTCTGCTAAACAAATAATTCCTTCAACACTGTTCAACTATTTACAAAGTTTGCAGTACTATCACTATTAATCTTCTCATCATTCCTTATCACCCATCCCCTCCCACTTGTGACTGTATGACTATAACTTTGTATCCTTACGCTTGTATCCTTACGATTTATATTAACTGTTCCCTCGTATGACTTGATTGCTTATTGTACACCATGACTATCATTAAGTGTTATACCTTATGATTCTTGACTCTTAATGAATGTGTCTTTTCTTTTATGTATACTGAGAGAATTTGCACCAAGACAAATTCCTTGTGTGTCCATTCACTCTTGGCCAATAAAGAATTCTATTTATTTATCTATTATATGGTTGTCATACTTGCCTCTTTTTAATTTGAAACTAAGGCTGTGGTTCTTAAATGGGTGTTCTCCAGAGGTATCCTAAGTTGTTGCTGTTTTAACCATTCAGTCATATCCAACTCTTGACAACTTTATAGGCAAGTGGTCTCCATGCTATCCTGTCAAACACAGCTTCTTTTAGTTGTTGGGTGTTTATCTTTGTATCAGCTTTGATGTTATCAAGCCAGTGTATTCCTTGTTCACCCCTTCCATGAGTTTCTTGTAGCATCATTGACTTCTCCAATGAATTTGCATGCATGACATGGCCAAAGTAAATCAGACGTAGTCTTACAATTTTAGCCTTACGATCTAGTGATGTGCCTGGTTCTATACAGTTTAACACCTCTCTGTTAGTTACTTTGGTTGTCCATGGAATGCGCAATTATTATACACCAGTACTGCAGTTCAAAGACATCAAGTCTTCTTCGAACCAAAGTACAACTCCCAGAATTCTCAGCCAGCATGTCCAACAGCTTGACCACTGAGCTCTTTCCCACCTAAGCAGAGTCTATCAAGAGTCTATCATTCAAGACAGAAGAGTATAATGGAAGAAATGATAGCATCTATTCTGGTCAAAGGCACAAGATTGTCTTTCACTGCCTGATTCCTCTCATTTCTCTGAAGGTCCTTAGATGAAAAGAGAAACAATGTGAATTGATAATTTTCATATTAGGCTGGGGAGGATCTTAGCTCCTTCACAATTATTTCCCACGGATATTTTCAATGAGGCCTTCAAAGGGAACTATTGTGACTACTGTTTAGGGGTCCCTAGTTAATTTACACGGGGAATAGAGAGCTTTTCCCTCCCAAATGTTCAAGGACGTACTTAGTTTCTTTCTTTTATTGATCACCCAGGTTTTCTTCCCGAGTAAAACCTAGGCAATTACAACTATAAGACAACTGTGGTAAAACTGGACATGCACCTTCAGTTTTGGCTGTTATTACAGTTTGTGATTCACAGAAAGGCAGAAACTGATCTAGTGAGAGATGCTTCTTGTCCAAGGATGTTGGCAAGGTGAATCCAAGAAGTTTGGAGAAAAAAAAGTAGGAAGAATAAAAGAATAGAAATATGTTACAGAGAGTTCTATGGATGCTTTGATCTTAACCACACTGATCTGCCTGGAGCTTTTTGTAACACCACACAAGGGAACTTCCTCAAGGTCATGGTTGAATCTGAATTTTTTTAATGCAATTAATGTAATTTAGCAGTGATTTGTCCATTTTCTGCAATAGGAACAAAAGGAGCCATTGGATAAGGGTTGGCTTGAAAAGGGTTAACAGATAACAGATTAACAGAGTTGGAAGGGACCTTGTAGGTCATCTAGTCCAGCCCCTCCCCCCCAAGTAGGAGACCCTACACCATTTCTGACCAATGGCAGTCCAATCTCTTCTTGAAAATCTCAAGTGATGATGCTCCCACAACTTCTGTTCCATTGGTTGATTGCTGTCACTGTCAGAAAATCTCTCCTTATTTCCAGGTTGAATCTCTCTTTGCTCAGTTGTCATCCATTATTCCCTGTCTGGCCTTCAAGTCCTTTGGAAAATAGCTTGACCCCTTCCTCTCTGTGGCAGCCCCTCAAGTATTAGAAGACTGCTCTCATGTTTCCCTTGGTCCTTCTCTTCCCCAGACTAGCCATGCCCAGTTCCTGCAACCATTCATCATATGTTTTAACCTCCAGTCCCCTCATCATCCTGGTTGCTTTTCTCTGCACTCTTTCTTAGAGTCTCAACATCTTTTTTATAGTGTGGTGACCAAAACTGGATGCAGTAGTCTAGGTGTGGTCTTACTAAGACTTTATAGTGTGGTATTAGTACTTCACTTGATCTTGATTGTATCCCTCTGTTAATGCAATTTAGGATTGCATTAGCTTTTTTGGCTAATATATATATATATATATTGGTTAAAATATAATCCTTTATGGTCTTTGACAATTAATAAGCTGCTTTTTCCTTATGGATTTGACTGGATTATTTTCCCCGTAGTTTCTTTCTTTCACAAAAAAAGCATTATATTAAAACAACAATTAAATTAAATTAATCATGCGCTAAATATAGACAGGATTCATTTATGGACCAAAGCCTATTTTAAATGATCATTGTTGCATTCAGGACCATGGACAGCAATCTCATTTTGAATACTGGCTGCAATATTATAAGAATTTAGAAAGATTAGGGATCGCCTAAATCTGGAACCATTTCTGATAGCCCTGTTGCAAACATCCTCACTGTCGGTCCTCTCATACACAATTAAATGCTTTATTATTCCCCAAGGGTCAAGTGTCCACTGTGCAATTAACTCAGGGGGAAGGAGGCCTATGAAGAAAAAGGAATCCCAACATCCACTAGTAAAGAAAATAACATTTTAAGTGTGACAGGTATCACGTATTGCAAGAGATGCAAGACTTTACAACCAGATTTTTTACTCTAATGAGGGTTCCTCTGGTGTCCCTTGTTTATTTGCATTCAGTGATTTTCACCGAAAAGTTGCTGTCATTATTAGGTAAAAGATGTTAGCTCCCTCACTCCCATCTCTGACCCCTCATCCAGAGTTTCAAAATCAAATTTCATTCTCTTGGCTCCTTACCTTGTTAAGAATAATAAAGATTTTGCAGCCAGCCCAGAGCTGCTATGTTGAAGGGCAGACAGCTTGGATTCCCAGCACTGCATTTAAGAGCTGTTCATGCCAAACAACAATTCATCATGCCTACATAACACCTCTCATCCGAAATACTTTTAAAGCACCAGTCAATCATTAAGGTTTTCTCTAGCCTTGTTTCATAGCCCATCTGCTGGGTCTTTTGCAACTGAGAAAATCCAACCTGAGAGAAACTAAGGGAAGTGCTATGGAAAAGGCAAAGCAGCGTGCAGGGGGCATTGTGATGAAGCTATTGAAATGACACTTAAGAAAGTGTGAGGTGTGGGCTTGCAACTGGACTCCTGAGGTGACTTGGAGGGTTTTTAAATACTGAAATCCTTCCTTTCCATGGATTCCAATTTCCCAGCTGAAAACAGGGAAGGGAGAACAGAAAGTTGCCAGGAAGACCACAGCTGACTTCGGAATGAAATTTTCCTCTTGATTCTTTGCAACAATAGATCAAGTGCCTTTCAGGTTATTATGCATGCAATCATAAAGGAGAGTAAAACATTGAGCAGTGGTGAATGATCAGCCAAGAAGTTCCCAGTTCAAATCTTTAATCTTTTAGTCATTCCCCAAATAGTACCAATAGAAGACAATATTTGCAGCTCAGGGTTGAACTGTAGGATCCTTGGCGCTCTCTGAGCTTGGTGGTTTTCTTGCAGGTTTTTCATTACCAATGTAGGCAACATCATCAGTGCTAGAAGGGAGTGAGGCTTACTCTCTGTTTACTGTACTAGTAGCTTGCCTGTAAGTGTTAACTTCTTCATAGTTCCTTGATTAGGGTATTGTTTACTGCTTGATTGTTGGTCTGGTGTTAATTCCTGATTACCTGAGTAATGATGGCTGGGTTCAATATTTTTGTTCCCTTTTTAGCCTTTTGACTATCTCCTCTGAATGGTGTAGAGAGCAAACCCCCCACTCCCTTCTATCACTGAAGATGTTACCTAGCTGGGTGATGAAACACCTCCAAGAAAACCAGCAAACTCAGAGAGCAACAAGGATCCCACCAAATAGTTCTGGGAAGGTTACTGGCGTTTTCTTTACATTTCATGATGAAATGGTTGCTTTTGAGTCACCATTAAAATGTCAGGGAAGACAGGATAGAATTGAGCCAATGGGAAACCCACAGTCTATGGGCTGATTCCCAAGTGTCATCTTCTAGATGTGGCCATCCAAGTAGAATCTGAAACCCCAGACTAAATCTAATGAGAAGAGTATAATGGGTGACAGTAGTGAAAGTTACTTTCAAATTATTTCCTCTCCCGTAATATGCAGAGAAAGGAGGGGAAAATACAGCTTCTTTTTCTGCATTTAGTTTGATCTAATTTTAGGTGAAATCCATCACTGCAGAGGCTCAGGAAGGAAGCAATCCTTGTTAGTTATGAATGGGAAGCATTTTGAAGAAGAGGATTTATCAACCCTGCCTTGAACTGGATTTAATTATATTATCTCTTTTCTAGTTTTTAAACAGTGGGGATTCTGAGTAGCTGCAGGGAATGTGCGCAAAATATTTGTTTTCTAGTTCTGCAGAGCTTTCCCAAAATATTGTAAAATCCTTGACCTTTTCTTTAGTTCTGAAAACACACTGAAAGCATGAGGAACCAAGCAAGGTAATGAGTTCAGTATTCATGCATGAACATGTCTGTAGCCATTTTGAAAGCTATAGAAAGCAATCCATCAAATAGGAAGAGTAATTACATTATTTGATGCATAAGATCCAGAGGTTATTCTTTTTCAGTTTTATTAACTGAAAACAGCAATAAAACTATATAAAATTGTAAAATATCTGTACACCTCCTGCCATCGAAATACCATTCTAAAGTGGTCTCTCTTTATCTCAGTGCAGGCATGTATACACACACCCAAACCAGAACTATAATGAAATAGATCAGCTAATAATAAACTTTTATTGGTTTTAGGAAAGATTTAAGACACTTAAACTGTCACTTGGATGGATAACACAAAAGTAGAAAATTGTCTTCTTGGCCTAGCCTTTGTTATCTCAGTGAAACCTGTCATGTTCTTTCAGCAGTTGTATTTAGACCCTGCTTTTTGTAGTTACCTAGATACATAGTTCAATGCTTTGTTTTCTGTTCAGTGTCTCCTTAGAGAACATCACATTATCATAACTCTGCTTGTTCTTTTCTACATGGCAGGGCATCTTGCCAAGATTATTTGAGCATCACAGTCTTTCAATGTGTAGATTGTAGGCAACATAAGGTACATTAAATAGGTGAGCCACGGTGGCGCAGTGGTTAGAAGGAACTACTGCAGGCTACTTCTGCTGACTGCTGGCTGACTGCAATTTGGCAGTTCAAATTTCACCAGCCTCAAGGTTGACTCAGCCTTCCATTCTTCCAAGGTCAGTAAAATGAGGACGCAGATTATTGGGGGCAATTTGCTGATCCTTTAAACCACTTAGAGAGGGCTGTAAAACACTGTGAAGTGATATATAAGTCTAAGTGCTATTGCTAAGTGCTATTTCTTCATGGCTGTGCATTGTAAGGGCGAATAAACTATACTTCAAAGGAATCCAGCTTGACCAGGATGGATCTTAGCAATAGCAATATCACTTACATTTATATACCGCTTCACAGTGCTTTTACTGCCCTCTCTAAGCAGTTTACAGAGTCAGTATATCCCCAACAATCTGGCTATTCATTTTACCTTGAAAGGATGGAAGGATGAATCAACCTTGAGTCGGTCAGAATCAAACTCTTGACAGTGAGCAGTGAGTTAGCTTGCAATGCCATATTTTAACCACTGAACCACCCCAACTCAATCTTGGTATTGATTGATTGATTTCTAAAATGTATAGCCAATCTTACCTCAAAGTAATTCTGGGTGGCTTACAATGTGATAAGCCGAGCGGGGTTGTGGCTTCCATAATTCTGGACTTCTCTGATATATGTTCCATTAAGACACCAGGCTGAAAACCAGAAGAATGTGAATTAAAGTTCCACCCCAGCAGCTGTGGGATCCCACCTGTTCCACTGCTGGTTCGGTGATCATGCTCATGCATGCACCAAACACACACACACAGAGCTTTCCACACACAAGCTGAGGCACCAATCAGCTGAGAGGATAAAGAAAAGTGCAGGGGCAGGTGGGAGGGCCAATCCTGCTCTTTTCTGTTCTTTCTCCTTTCAGCAGTTTGTCCTTTTTTTCCCCTCCTCTCAGCTGATTGTTGGAAGCTTTGCTACCAGTTTGGCCAAACCGGTCCGAACTGGTAGCATACCACTACTACACCCTGGGCACAAAGGCAGCTGGGTGACCTTGGGCCAGTTCCTCAGCCTTAGGAAAGAATGGTAAACCACTTCTAAAAAACCTGGCCAAGAAAACCGCAGGGACTCGTTCAGGCAGTCTTCAAGAACTGGGCATGAATGAATGGAGAGAAACAAAGATACTGGCCTCATGTTTCCTTTCTCGGTTCTTTCAGGGAAAAGTTTATGATGGTTAACTAAGTATGTGTGACACGGGGTGTCGATGCCTAAAGATATTAATAACGTGGGGGAGGGGAAAGACATTGTAGTAATTAGTCCCACATTTCTGGAAACTTTGAAGCTTTGTTCCTAAGCCACTTAGCTCTGTTTCTTCCCTTCACGTTGGCTTTGACAAGGTCTAAGTTTCATCCATCACATTGTTTCAAACCCTCTTTGAATTACTACTCCAGATTTTCTTTCTCTCTTTCATAATTCTTTACTTCCATTGTAATTGCTGCCACTTCTGGAGAGGTCACCCCCTAGAAGAGAAAACAGAACGGGGTCACTCAGTTGCCTTGGCAACTCAGGAATACTTTTTTATGTTTTCCCATGCTAGGTTTCAAGTATTGACATGTCCCAAGTGCTATGTTCTGCAAAACAAAATGACAAAGCGATGATTTTTACCAACAACCCCTGAAGGAAATAGAGGAAAGCAAATAAGGTTTCTATTAGTTGATATTTCCTTAGCATCAGAACACTCTTTCCTTAAATTCAGTTTTGGTGGGATTTCCAAACAGCTGTTACCACCTATTCCAATTTCTTCTCTAAAGTTTGCCTTTGGGGAGGCGGGGAACCTATCATTACAACCTGCCAATGGAAAATTCATCAAAAGGACTCTGTTTCTTGAAATGAATTTAGAACACAGAAAATTCTGCATCAACCTAAATGAAACTGATGTGAAAAGATGCAAGAAAAATTTTCAAAGGCCATTTACTTTGACACTGATGGGCAGGTGTCAATACTAATCATATGGTCAGTTTTGCTTTTTGTACTTTTTTTACTGGGAAACTCTTTCCTCCCAAATAATGTTTTTCCTCCCCTAAAGTCCTAGTTAAGGATCAGAAATGTGGTCCAACCTTGGGAATTGACAAAAGGTTTATTCAGTGGGTAAGAGCAACAAGGGTGATTACCGGACCGGAGGCTAACACATATGAAGAACGGTTGCAGGAACTGGGCATGGCTAGTTTAATGAAAAGGAGGACTAGGGGAGACATGATAACAGGGTTCCAGTATCTGAGGAGCTCCTACAAAGAAGAGGGAGTCAAGCTATTATCAAAGCACCTGAAGGCAGGACAAGAAACAATGGATGGAAACTAACCAAGGAGAGAAACAACCTAGAAACAAGGAGAAATGTCCTGATGGTGAAAGCAATCAACAAACGGAATAGCTTGCCTTCAGAAAATGTAGGTGCTCCATCAGTGGAGGCTTTGAAAGAGAGTGGACAATTGATTGTCTGAAATGGTATATGGTCTACTGCATGAGCAGGGAGCAATTAGAAAACCCTCAAGGTCCTGTCCAACTCTATTATTCTATGTTCAATGTTGTTCCATCATAGTTTAGGACTTACACACTTCTTCCATGGATGCCAATTCTCCAACTTGCTTTCCAGGAGGGGAATATAGCTTTGGGATGTCAGTCAAACATCCCAACTCCTGGCTAATAAAATGCTTGAAAAGAAGCTGAAGTTCACATTCTTAGAACTGGCTGAGGGGGAAAGCCAAAATTTCATTAGAAGTCCTTGATTACTACGGAGTGTGAAATTGCATCTTGTCTTGTACATAAATGTAGAGAAGGGAGGTCAGGAATTAAACATTCAAACAAAGCCAAGAGGATCAGTTCTCCCCCAGTAATAACTCTTCACACTCAAGGGTTTTCCCTCCATCCTATCCCCTCTCTTCCTGGATGAAAAAAAATGCTAAAATTTCCAATAGTATCATCTACCTATATTTGAAAAGTATTAGCTTCCCTCTCTCGGCCTACCATAGGCCCTCCTTTTCTCCCACTGTCTCTGCCAAATGAGCTTTCCTTGCTTCAGATATTTCTTAATCATGGTTTCTTAAAGGATTATGGCAAAGCTGTTGGGGATTATTTCTTTTCCATTTTTTTTTTGTCAAAGTTTAGCGTAAGCCTATGCCTGGGATTTTTCTAAAACTTGGAGTTTGCAAAACAGGTACAAGGAGTGTGAGAAGACATCCCAAGTTCATTTTATTCAATAGCTCACACCTATATCATATCAATTATCTTATACATTTTTTTTCAATGTGCCCCTTTCCCCCAAAAATGAGATAAATGCCATCACGACTGCAAAAAAGTCTTCCCTTTAAATCAAGGGTGTCAAACTCAAGACCTGTTGGCTGAATCCAGCCTATGGGGGGCTTAGATCCGGCCTGCAGGGAAACAGCAAAGAAAACAGCTCAATTTTCGCTGGCAGAGGGCTGCAGGAGGCTGTCATACCTGAAAATGGAGCTCAGGAGCACGTTTTCGCTGGTAGAGTGCTTGGGCCAGAACAGGTGCCCCTGACATAAGTAACATCTAGCTGGCCATGCCCCCTGACCACGCCCCCCCTGCCCCCCCCCAAGGTCAAATGCAATCCTGTGGTGGCCTTCAATGAAATCGAGCTTGACACCCCTGCCTTAAATTGATGAAAAAGTAAAATTATCTCCCTGCTCTCAGCATGGCCAATTTGTTATGAATTGCCTTCTCTTCTCTGCTGCCTCCATGTCATGTGACTTTTGATCATGTGACCAAGGAGATGCAACAAGGATTGTAAGTGTGAAAAATGGTCACAAGTCACTTTTTCGGGGCCATTGTCAGTTTGAACGGAACTAAGTGAACTTTTGTAAGTCGAGGACTATTGTAAGTTGAAGCTATCCTACCTTTCCACTGTGAAAAGAATGAGGAAATCTACAACTAAGCGAACTTCCGTGAAATACATAAGGCTGGGGGAAAAAGCCACTCAGGTTGGCCTTTGAAGGTATATATTCTATTCACACTGACCTTTTCTGATGTATATTTAAAACTCAGATTTCTCTGTGCATATTTTCAAACCTGGAACTGCTTGAAAAGCCCAATTGCATTTTTTTTTTCAAGGTGCTTCATGCTGATGTTTTAAAAATTCTTTGAACTTTTGCTTAAATTTTTTCCTCTTTTTTTTTTTTTTGTTAAAGTAAATGACATTTGCTTATTGTAGAACAGTCTCTTGAAAAGCCTGGATGTGTAAGGACATAAACATTCTCCACTGTGGGTGGTTTCTTTTGGCAGGTACAATTCACATTTTGGGCTCCCTTTATTCCTGTGTACAATTGTTTTCTTTTGTTCTGCCTACTTTAACCCAATTTGAAAGGTGAGCATGAGGAAGCAAAGGGGCCTTTTCATTCACAGTTCAGTGGCTTAAGGGCTGAATTCGCACCGCAGATTGGCCTAGCTGTCTCTTTATGTCCGTTTCCGACAGAGCTGGGTCTCCAGAATTTGGAATACTTCAGAATTTTTGAAACGATGCCTGGAGATATTCCTGATGGTGTAGACAGTGACTTGACACTTATGGCCTAATCTGCTCTCTCCCCACAACTTGACTGTTTTTGTTCTAAATGGTTCTAACTCATGGTTTACTATGTGTCTGGGACTGTAAACTTGGTTTGGGATTGAGATTCCACCATAAACAATGACTCATGTCTTGCAACTCATTCCATAAATCTGAGTTTACTGGAATTCGTTTGCTCCTACTGGTGAGTATTGTGGAATTCTGTAGAGATTCTCAGTCATCCAGGTCATGGTTGTCCCAAAGGTGCTTTTTCAGGAAGCAACTGGAATGTCTTGGGTTTTTTTTTCCCCTTTGAAGATGTTTCGCTTCTCATCCAAGAAGCTTCTTCAGCTCTGACTGGATGGTGGGGAATGGAAGGGTTTATATTCCTTGCAGACAGACCTCGTCATTTGCATCCTTTTTGAGGGTTGTTGAAGCACTTGGGAGGTTTATCTGTGTCCTCGGGGTCACCTGAGTGGTGCTCCTGGTTCCTGTAGTCTGCAATTTTTCCTCTGGGAATCAGTTCATACTCCTACACCATTTGAAGGGTGTTCATCTCAAATTGCATAGCTAAATGTCTGTATAGATTCTCCGTCTTCCAGGTCATGGTTGGTCCAAAGGTGCTTTTTGTGGAGGCAACTGGACCTGGAAAAGGATGCAAATGACCAGCTGCCTGCAAGGAATATAAAACCTTCCATTCCTTACCATCTGGTCAGAACTAAAGAAGCTTCTTGGATGAGAAGTGAAACATCTTCAATGAAAAAAACAAGAAAGTCCAGTTGCCTCCTGAAAAAGCACCTTTGGGATGAAGAGCATTGTGGTATTTTAGGACCATCACAAAGTTAATAGATGGGACAATGGCATTTGAGATTTGAAGTCAGCAAAAGGCAATTTCAAATTGTCAGTTTGAGAGTTGAAGGTAACAAAATAGCAGAGTTAGAAGGGACTTTGGAGGTCTTCTAGTCCAACCCGCTGCTCAGTCAGGAAACCTATACCACTTCAGACAAACAGTGGTCCAATTTCTTCTTAAAAACTTCCAGGTTTGCACCACCCACAACTTCTGGAGGCAAGTAGTTCCACTGATTAATTGTTCTGTCAGGAAATTTCTCCTTAGTTCTAAGTTGCTTCTCTCCTTCATTCGTTTCCACCCATTGTTTCTTGTAAATTTGAACTGAATTTATTCAAGAATCGAAAATACACAAAAATGTCTGCAGTAATAAAATACATATTTAATAACAAAGTAAAAACAACACAGCAATAGATAGTTGTGCCAAAGTTCCTTCTAAATATTTTAAGTCTAAGGACAGTGAAATACAGTTGAATACCATGGTTCATATAAATATACATATATATTTGTTTTCCTAAGTTTTCGTGGGTATCTGTATGGTATTCAGCTTTGTTTGGGTATTTTCCCACATCATTATAGTTGTGCTTTTAAAGTTGTAGCATCCGAACACAATACAGAAGCCTGATGATGGCAGATGAGATTCTGCGAAACATCGCTACAACTTTAAAAGCACAACTATAATGACATTTTCTTCTTGGAAATAGTTTTTTGAGAAGCATATCCTAGAAACTTGCAGAGCCTTAATTGAAATTGCCTGCAATCGAAAACACCTGATTATTATGACATCATGTAATCAAGAGCGGGTTCATCTCACCTGACTGCCAGGACTGTTCCTTCATCTGCCTCCATCTTTTTTTTTTTGGTTCTCTCAAACCTACTCAACAGACCTCGGAATGGCATTTTCCAAAGGTGAATTTTAATATTCACATCCCTGGATGATATAAACAGAAGAGCTCAACAAAGAAAAAATGCCAGTGAAGAGGCAACGGGATTCTCTTTAATGTACAAAGAGGCCTTAAAGCTTCTCTTTACCTTCTATCACTTAGTTGCCCAAGTGAGGAGAACCTTCTGCATCTTGGATGGAAAGATCTTCAAGCAAAGTGCAGAGAAGAGCAACTAAGATGGTTAAAGGTCTGCAGACTAAAACATATGAAGAAGGGATGCAGGAATTGGGTTTGTCTAGTTTAATGACAAGAAGGACTAGGGGCTGACATGATAGCAATATTCCAGTATTTGAGGGCCTGCCACAAAGAAGAGGGGGTCAATTTATTTGCCAAAGCACCAGAGGGTTGGACAAGAAACAATGGATGGAAATTAACCAAGGAGAGAAGCAACCTGGAATTAAAGGGAAACTTCCTAACAGTGAGGACAATTAACCAGTGGAACAAGTTTGTTTTCAAAAGTTGTAGGTGCTTCATCACTGGAGGTTTTTAAGAAGAGACTGGAGAGTCACTTGTCTGAAATGGTATGGCATTTCCTTCTTGAGCAGAGGGCTGGACTAGAAAACCTCCAAGGTCCCTTCCAGCTCTGTGCTGATTCTTTGATAATAATATGTCAGAGAAGGCAAAAAAAATCATGTTTGTTGTTGCAGCTTCCCAAAGTTTGAGGTGAGCCACGCTGAAGGGGCAAGTGGCACTTCAGCAAATGATGTGGAGATGCTGAATGAAACTGGTTTAATGTTTTTAAAAAACAAAGCAGTTCATTCCATCACTCATAGATGTTATAAAGCAAAACCAACAACAACAAAAACCAATAAGGGGACTTGAGGCTATAAAACCACACACTGAATGAGGGACTCCTGCCCTGGACATATGGGCTGGACTTGAAGACCTCCAAGATACCTTCCAGCCCTAGAATTGTATGATCCTGTAAGTACAGTGGCCATCTTGTTTCCTAATGAACTTTG
>NW_020769350.1:4712561-4728307 GCF_900518735.1 Pseudonaja textilis | reverse complement strand
ATATATATATATATATATATATATATATATATATCAATCACATAAGTACTTAATGGACTATCTTAAAAGATTGAAAGAGTCTTTAAACTGTCAAAGAACCATTCTTATCCAGGGCTGAGCCAAGGGTCTATTGGCTTCTTATGAAGCTCCTTCCAGGATGGATGGCATTTTTACAGCCTTCGCAATGGATCTATTGATGCAGCTGGTCAAAATGGGGCTACTAAATAGTTTATAAAAGAATAGGATCACTCTCCCACCTCTGTCTTTGTAGCAATGATGGGTCTTGTGATTTTGCTGGTTTGTCGACTCAAAGAGCACGGGTTAATTGAGATGGGGAGATGTTTTCTCAAACTGTTTTCTTCTTCTTCTTCTTCTTCTTCTTCTTCTTCTCCTTCTTCTTCTCCTTCCTCCTTCCTCCTTCCTCCTCCTCCTTCTTCTTCCTCCTTTATCAGAAGGTCACTGAACAACATAATTGTGCTCTCTGTTTCACTGACAGAGCTTCATCCTACAGCTAGTCCTCAACTTACAGCAGGGCTGTTGAACTCAAGGCTCATGGGCTGCATCCACCCTACAGGGTACTTAGATATGGCCCATGGGACTGCCCTGGAAATAGGGAAGGACTGGCCCGTGGTACCTCTGCCAGCAAAAACAAAGCTCGGAAGGGTTGCGGGCAACGCTCTTGTGCTCTGTTTTCACTGGCAGAGGGTTGCAGGAAATGGTTGCAGCCTAAAATGGAGCTGGGGAGGCCACAGGTGGCTCTCCCAAGCTCTGTTTTCGCTGGCAGAGGGTTGCAAGAAGCCATTGCAGCTGAAAACAGAGCTCGGGAGCCCATTTTTGCCGGCAGAGTGATGTTGAGTTGGCCACACCCACCCATCCCTCCCCATGGTCAAACACAACCCTGATGTGGCCCTCAATGAAATCGAGTTTTACATCCTTGACTGACTACCACAGTTGGGATCTGGATTTCCATGGCTAAGCAAAAGTGGCGGTTGAGTAATTCATGCTCCATTTTATGACCGTTTTTGCCATGGTTCTTAAGCAAATCACTGCACTTGAAGTGAATCACATGGCTTTCCCCATTGACTTTGTCAGAAGCTGGCTGGGATGTCATAAATGGCGATCACATTAACCCCGGGACACTGCAATCATTGTATAGCCATGTTTGTTGTCAAGTGCCTGAATTTTGATCACACAGCCGTGGAGATACTGCAATGGTTGTAACCTAAGGACTAGTTATAAGCCACTTTTTCAGCACTATTATAACTTTGAACAGTCACTAAATGAATGGTTATAAGTTGAGGACTACCTGTAGTGTCCACAGCTAATGCTGCTTGAATTGCATGAGCTGAGGACAAGTTGCATTATTAGCGCCTTTAAAATTTTCCATGAATGTCCTTCATTTTGAGGGCACCCTCTTGGTTGTTTAACATTGGGCGGGGGGGGGGGGGCTTCCATGATCTCATTGCCATCTTAAGGATTTCATCATTCTCCATGCAGAGAACATGACCTACATGTTGGAATTCTCTGAGTGCATCAATGTTATGTAGTTTGTAGGATAAACTATTTTGGAGCACTTCTTTGTTAATAAGTGTGGTCAAAAGAGCAAATCTTTAGGATCCGGCAAGGGATATGTCAAGTCTCTTGTTAATACTTTCTGTCCAACTCTCATGGGCAAAAAATGGTGGTCAGGATCACTATAGAGACAAGGAAACAGAGTTTAACTTTTAACTGAGGACAGTTGAGCTGCCTCAAACATCTGAGAAATTCTCTCTTTTTTTGTCTTTAAGAATCAGGAAAACGAATTCGTCTCCTGTTTTTATTTTTATTTATTTGTTTGTCAAACACGCACAAGATAACAAGTATAAGTATGAACATAGACAAGAACAAAGGGAGTAAATACAGATAAATGGAGACAGTAAGACCAGGACGGTAGGCCCACTGGTGCACTTTTGTACGCCCACTTTCAGGACCTCTTAGGAATGGGGTGAGGTCCACAGTAGACAGTTTGAGGTTGAAGCTGTGAGGCGTTGAGGCTGTAACAACAGAGTCAGGTAGGGCATCCCAGGAGTTGTCCATTCGGTTGCTGAAGTCGTATTTTCTGCAATTGAGTTTGGAGCAGTTTACTGTACCTTGAGTTTGTATTGGTTGTTTGCTTGTGTATTATTGTGGTTGAAGCTGAAGAAGTCATTGACAGGTAAGACATTGTAACAGACAATTTTGTGTATTATGCTTAGATTGGACCTCAGATTGTCCAGGCCCTGAATTTCAAGCATGGAGGCATAGGGAATTCTATTGTGAGTAGAGTACTCTTCTCGAGTAATACCACTGAATCCGCTCAATTGAGTTAATGTCCAATATACAGTGCGGGTTCCAGGCGAACAAGCTGTATTCAAGAATTGGTCTGGCAAAGGTTTTGTATGCCCTAGTTAGCAGTTCAATGTTACCAGAGAAGACGCTTCACAAAATTAGGTTAACAACTCTTAAAGCCTTTTTGGCAATGCTGTTACAGTGAGCCCTGGGGCTTATATCATTTGAGATGAGTACCCCTAGGTCCTTGACAGAGTGAGGCTTGTCTATGAGATTGTTTCCTCCTAACTTGTATTTGGAGTTCTGACTTATTTTGCCAATGTGTGGGACATTTCTGGGTACCACCAGCATCTTTTTACTCTAACCAATGGAAACATTTAACAAAGACCCATAAACATGTATTTTGAGTCCATTCTAGAACTGCCTTCCATCGAATGTTTCTAAAAAGACTGAGGATGTCCAAAGCTGCTGGCACTTTTTCAAGGAAATGAATCAACATCACCAAAGTTTGTTGATGGGCTTGTCTGTCAAACAGTTGGAAAATAACAGTGTTGTTGTTTTTTTATGGTGCAAGGTTCTCTTTTAAAATTGTACTCCCATGCTGAGGTACGTGACATATTCCTATTGGTGTTATGGCTACAAAGGACTCCTTTTGTTTTGCAACTTTCTTGCACATCAGAGATCTGATTCCCACAGATAAGACCCAGAGTGCAAGAGTGAGAGAGTCTATCAGCATTTGAATGTGTGAACCTGGTTGATCAAAAAGCATTTGTGCTGGAGGATAGGAAAACATTTCGGACAGTTATAAATTTGTTGTATTTGGAGGTTGGCTCCACTGAATGCTCTGAACACAAGAACTAACATGTCGGTGAGAATAGACTAGACTAGACCTTGGAGGTCTTCTAGTCAAACTCTCTGCTTAGGCAGGAAACCCTATACCAAGGGTCTTCCAACTTGACAGCTTTAAGACTTGTGGACTTCAAGAATTCCTCCTCCAGTCATGTTAGCTCAGGAATTCTGGGAGTTGAAGTCCACAAGTCATAAACTTGCCAAGTTGGAAGACCCTTGCCCTATACTGTTTCAGACAAATGGTTGTCCAATCTCTCCTTTAAAAGTCCGAGTGTTGGAGAATTCACAACTTCTGGAGGCAAGTTGTTCCACTGATTAAATGTTCTCACTGTCGGGCAATTTCTCCTTAAGGTTGCTTCTCTCCTTGATTAGTTTCCCTCCTTTGCTTCTTGTCCTGCCCTCAGGTGCTTTGGAGAATAGCTTGACTCCCTCTTCTTTGGGGCAGCTCTGAGATATTGGAAGACTGCTATCATGTCTCCCTTAGTCCTCCTTTTCATTAAATTAGACATACCCAATTCCAGCAACCATTCTTTATATGTTTTAGCCTCCAGCTCCCCAATAATCTCTGTTGCTTTTCTCCACACTCTTTCTAGAGTCTCAATATCTTTTTTATATTGGGGCAACCAAAACTGGATGCAGTATTCCAAGTGTGGCCTTACCAAGGCATGATAAAGTGGTATTAACACTTCACGTGATCTTGATTCTACCCCTTTATTTATGCAGCCTAGGACTGTGTTGGCTTTTTGGCAGCTGCACCACACTGCTGGCTCATATTGAAGTGATTGTCTACTGGGACTCCAAGATCTCTCTCACAGTTACTACTATTGAGCAAGGTACCACTAATACTGTACCTGTGCATTGTGTTTTTCTTGCCTAAATGTAGAACCTTACTTTTTTCACCATTAAACTTCATTTTGTTGGATAGCGCCCAATGTTCAAGTCAGTCAAGATCCTTCTGAATCTTAAGCCTATCTTCTGGAACGTTGGCTATTCCTGACAGCTTGGTATCATTTTAATTAATCTAGAACACAAGTTATGTAGTAGAGGAGAAAAAAAAAAGACTGTAGTATAGGAGAGAAAAAAGGTTTCTATTATTTAAAATTATGTAGGACAGCCATATTGGCACTAATACAATCCTATTTTCCAGGGGTAGCTGTGTACTATTTGTCTATTCTTAAATCACAACAGTTGGAAAAGTTCAATTTTGAGTAACCCATATCCTCCATATCGACCATAATTTCCAAAATACAAAACTATAAAAATTCAGGGGAAAAAAATCTCATCCTTCACAATCCTTCTACCCACCTCTCCCCACCCCCACAAATTTCCCCTCATCCCCTGAAAACCATCAACACTAGATATCAGTAAAACCTGTCTTCTGTTAGTGCAGTTTAATTCAATTTTCCCTCAAACGCCTTAAACAGCTTGCAATTCCAAATACTTGATAGAAAGGGTATTTTTTATTATTATTATTATCATGATTCCATACTTGTTTATGATTTGGGCTGTGATCATTTCATTCAATTTCTAGTTTTTTCCATTCCACGTAACTGTGGATAGTATATAGCAATAACTTTCAGGAAGTGCTATAAAACCTAGTACAGGACTTTAACAGATTCTATAAATCCAAATGTTAAGGCACTAAAATACAATTCTAATATACTACCAGTTCATAAAAAAACTGCCTGCTGGAATAAAAACATTTTACTGTCCGCCTCTCCTTTTCCTTGTACCTCTGGTTGTATTGTGACTGGAGTGCAGCCATCTGGTCCTTGATGGATTGGGATTGGAAGCTAAGTATGATACATTAAGTTGTCCATGATGAGCAATAAGGGAAGAAACACCTACTTAAAACTCTCCCTGTCTGTCTCCCTGTCTGTCTGTCTGTGTTTGTGTTGTTTGCTATCTGCCCCACTGTTGACCAGACCATGAATCATCTATGCAGAAAACTTTAGAATGGCTATACTATAATAACAGAATCTTGCAAATCAGTTTGTGTTGAACTGAGTGGTGGGATTCAGCCAGTTCTGACCAGTTCTGGAGAACTGGTAGCAGAAATTTTGAATAGTTCAGAGAACCGGAAAATACCACCTCTGACTGGTCCCACCCCCATCTATTCTCGGCCTCCCGAGTTCCAGCTGATTGGCTGGGTCTTCTTTGGTTGCCCTCACAGGAGAATGGAGCTGGAAAGCAGGTTAGTGGGGTGGAGAGGGAATGGGGATTTTGCAGTAACTTTCCTCTGCCATGCCCACCAAACCATGCCCACCAAGCCACACCCATAAAACCAGTAGTAAAAAATTGGTTGGAAGGGACCTTGTAGGTCATCTAGTCCAATCCCCCACCCTAGCACCCTACACCATTTCTGACAAATGGCAGTCCAGTGTCAGCCTTCCAAGTAACAAATCCCCTGAATAAAAATCCAAGGCATCCATCTTCTTTTAAAGTTGGTTTATTAGGGATATATTAAATTGGCAAGAAACTGATGTAATTCCGACTCTGACTAGATTGGAATGCCACCGAGACATAGCAACACACACCCCTTTTCTCCATAACTCCCCTTACCATTTAAAGAGTGGCAAGCCTGAAGTAGCATTAAATTCTTTTGCAGAAAGCTTAAGAAGCTAAGAAAAAAAATAGACAAAAGCTAGAATAGAAAATGGCTACACTTAAGTCATCTTCAGGGTCAACATCCAGTCTCTTCTTGAAAGCTTCCAGGGATGAAGCTCCCACAACTTCCAAAGGCAACTTCTGTTCCATTGGTTGATTGCTCTCACTGTCAGAAAATGTCTCCTTATTTCCAGGTTGAATCTCTCCTTGTTCAGTTTCCATCCATTATTCCTTGTCTGGCCTTTGGGAGCCTCTCTGAGGCAGCCCCTCAAATATTGGAAGACTGCTATCCTGTCTCCCCTGGTCCTTCTCTTCTCTAGACTAGCCATGCTCAGTTCCTGCAACCGTTCATTGTATGTTTTAGCCTCCAGTCCCCTAATCATCGTTATTGCTCTTCTCTGCACTCTTTCTAGAATCTCACCATCTTTTTATAGTGTGGTGACCAAAACTGGATGCAGTAGTCTAGGTGTGGTCTTACTAAGGCTTTATAGAGTGGTATTAGTATCTCACTTGATCGTGGTTGTATACCTCTGTTAGTGCAACAAAACCCATTTGTTCTCCTTGTTGTTTTGGTAATAGACTTGGTCTATCTCTGGCAGGAACTACAACTTCATTCTCAAAAGGTGGAGAATCAAGGGATATATAGAAGGCTCTCTGAGATCTGTCTTGGCAGTGTTTATTTATGGCATTATTATAAAACTTACATCATACAGTGTATTATTTGAACACTGACATTTATGCAGTGCCAATTAAATTTTTTTTAAACACACTAATGTTTTAGTCATTTAAGCTAATCAGTGTTGGTGTCCCCCATTTCTCTACTGCTTTTATCCCAGGTAGCAAAAGTAAAATAATTCCTGTTATTTCCAATTCATCCAACAATACCGGTACACCATTCAGGGAACTAGGTCTGCATTTGAAGGGGTGTGAGATGGGTGATGTCAACAATGAATTCATTAAACTGTCAAGTTCTGATCGCCTTAAATTTATTCTTTGTCCTACTCCAGTTTAATTTTACCAGGTCAATTGAGTAATCACCCCCAAGTGAAACACAGGGAAGTGATATCCTTAATATCTTAGCCTTGTTTTTCCCTCTGTCTTCAGCATGGGCAAAGCTGCCTCTTTTTAAAAATGGCCTAAATATTCAGAATAACAGAGCAACTGAGCTGAAAGGGACTTTAGAGGTCTTTTAGTCCAACCCCATGCTCAAGCAGGAGGCCCTATAATGCTCCATGTTGGCTGTCCAATCTTTAAACCTCCAGTGTTGGAGCACCACTACTTCTGAAAGTTGTTCCACTGGTTAATTGTTCTCACTGTTAGGAAGTTTCTCCTTAGTCCTAGGTTTCATTGATTCCTATATGGTGAGCGATTTATTTTAATGGAACCAGAACCAGAAGTATAATCAACACCCTTTTAGAAATGTGCATCTTTCTGCACAAGAAGAAAGAGGCTCTTTTGGCTTCATATTTCAATTTTTAGAAATGGAGATCCTGAACTATGAGAAACAATAAGAAATGCCTGTAGAACAAAAAGGGCAGGACAAAAAAGAAGCCATCTTCAATGACCAAGTATTTCTATGTGGGGAAAAGAAAGGAAAGGGGGGGAAGAGAGTGAAAAAATTAAGATCTGAAAAAAACAACTCAAAAAAATAATAGTTTGAAAAGTAATTACAACATTAGGAAGAAACAGAAGAGAGGATTACAGAAGAGAGAATCAGAATTAGAGAGAGAAGGGGTCAAAAAGGGAAGGGAGAAGAAGACGGAGAAGAGGAAGAAGAGGGAAAGGGAAAGAAATTATAAAGGACAGAAACAGGACATAGAGAAACAGGGAAAACGTACAAGACACAGAGATAATGGGTGAAAACTTAATTGAAAGGGGGATTCTGCAAGGGTACATAAGATAGTATTGTTATATTAGAAATAGAAATGAACTTTGAAAATATGAAACAAGTGTGATTAAAATGATAGATAACTCATTGTAATATAATGGAATGTTTAATAAATAAATGAAATAAAGAGAATGAGAGAATGAAATTAGGAAAGGAGGGGAACATCTTAATTATTATAAATGTGTTATAAACATTTAAGTGAAGAGGAACATGAAAGAAACATGAAAAAAATGTGGACATATTGTAAGTGTTCCTAGAAGTATGATATCCTATTGAAAAGAAATGTTAAAGATGTCAAATATTATAATTAACATTAATGATAGAGCTGAATTGGAATAGAATAAGTATTATTTATTATATATATATTCTCTCTTTAAGAACTTAGTGCATATTTTAAGAATGTACCAAGCAGAATTCGACTGGAAGTTATGTGTTATATTGAATGTTATAATTGTAAAGGCACAAATTGATGTTTAAATAAGAGCTGAATGGATAAAAATTAAAAGATACAAAGGTGTCATACTCCAATTAGTAACTACAGGGAAAAATTTTGTTTGCTGAGAAAAGAAAATATGAAATTGAAACAGGACAGACGAAAGTATAAATATGATGACTAGAAAGGTATTGAAACTTAGAAAAAGATATATATAATTGAATTTAGAAAAGAATGACATAATTAAAAGGAAGAGTGAGAAACTAAGGGAAGGGAAAAATTATTGAGAAAATGTTAAAATAGTAGTAAGATATGGAATAGAACACAAAGATGAATATGACATTGAATTTTGTCTGTATGGAGAAGCGATAACTCGGGACCATGCTATTCTAAAAAAAAAAAAAAGGAAATTTTACTTGAATAATGTTTTGTGAAAACCCAAATAAAATTTATATATTAATTTATATATTAATTTTATTTATATAACCCAAATAAAATTTATATATATATGCATCTTTCCAAGTCTTTAAACTCTCGTTGTGAGAACCAGTTTGAATTTTTCCTTCATCCAACTGGGATGTCTGGGAATGTTGAATTAGGATGCTCTCTTCCGTGCCATTGCCTCTCTCTCTTCTTTGTTTCTTTCTTTACCCATAAAAGTGCCCACATCTATTGACTTGGATCCAGCTGGGCCACCATGGAAGATAAAAACATAAACAAATGTTTCCTTCATTTCAGAGAGGACGCTGCCAAGCTGTAGAGATCAATCTTTATTAAAGACCCCAAATGTTTTCTTATTCTTTATGAGTCATTAATTAGCTGGAGTCATGTTGTGGTAGCATTCAGCTACTCGCTGTGAGGTCTTGCTTGATAATTTCAAAAAGAAAGACAACATAAAGTTAGTCACCTGAAGCTGCCTTAAATAGTAATCTGATCTTATTGGAGGTTAAATGTTGAAACTTCATTATGTTGCTCCTTGCATCGCACCTTTTTCATCTGATGTGAAGACTTGTCTTGTCTTGTAGGCTTTAGAAAGACAATCCTATGACTTCCTTTTCACAGTTTTTAAAAACTTCTGATGGCCTTCGTGCAAGAAAAAAAGGGGTTGGAGGAAATAAAGTTGAGCTTGACATTTATTTTTACATCATGGTTCTCAACTTATGAACAGAACTGAGCACAAAATTTCGGTTGATGAGTGAGACATTTGTGAAGGGAGTTTTGCCCCATTTTGCAACATTTGAAGTGTGAATCACTTCGGTTGTAAAGTTAGTAACATGGTTGTTAAGTGAACCTGGCTTCCCCATTGATTTTGCTTGTGAGAAATTCGCAAAAGGGGACCTCACCATCCTGGGATCCTACAAGTGTCATAAATATGAGTCAGGTGCCAAGCATTTGAATGGGGATGCTACAACAGTCACGTGAAAAATTGTCAAAGGTCACTTTTTTCTGTTGCAAGTCATAAGATATTTTTTTGTTCAAATTGTGCTCTACCTGTATTCCTTCCACAAGAAGACTAGAGTTATGGCTTATTGAGATGGGCTACTGTAACAAAAAGTGGGACTCAGTGGCTAAGATGCTGAGCTTGTCGATCAGAAAGGTCAGCAGCTTGGTAGTTCGAATCCCTAGCGCTGCATAATGGAGTGAGCTCCTGTTACTTGTCCCAGCTTCTGCCAACCTAGCAGTTCGAAAGCACATAAAAAATGCAAGTAGAAAAATAGGGACCACTTTGGTGGGAAGGTAACAGCATTCCGTGCGCCTTCGGCTTTTAGTCATGCCAGCCACATAACCACAGAGACATCTTTGGCCAGCACTGGCTCTTCGGCTTTGTAACGGAGATGAGCACTGCCCCCTAGAGTTGGGAACAACTAGCACACTTGTGCGAGGGGAACCTTTACCTTACTATAACAGAATCTTGCAAATCTGATTGAGTTTTTACTTCCACCGATTAAGTCAAGAAGTCTTACTCACTTCTGACGTCTGGTCATCATGATACAAAAAGATGTTGAGACTCTCCAATGCAGTTCTAGTTTACATCAACAAAGGGATAGCAATAAGATGAAGAGAAGTGATAGGACTACTTTATACTGGACTGGTGAGGCCACACTTGGAATACTGCATCCAGTTCTGGTCACCATGCTACAAAAAAAAAAAAAAAAAACTGAGTGCAGAGAAGAACAACAAAGATGATAAAGAGTCTGGAGCTAAATCATATGATGAATGGTTGAGGGAGCTAGATGTGTCTATTGAAGAGGAGACTTAGGGAGGACATGATAACTGTCTTCCACTATGTCACAGGGAAAAGGGGATTGACTTATTCTTTAACACAGTAGAGGGACAGGACAGAAACTAATGTGTAGAAGCTTGTTAAAGAGAGATCCAGAGAACTAAGGAAAAATTCCTGACAGTGAGAACAATCAATTAGTGGAACCCCTTGCCTTCCAGAGTGGTGGGTGCCCCACCACTTGAGATATTAAAAAATTGACTGGACAACCATTTGATGAGGATGATATGAGGTCTTGAACAGGGGACTTGAACTAGAAGACCCCTTCTGAGATCCCTTCCGGCCCTAAGTCCTAGACATAAAAATTCAGGGACAGAATGCAATGCACAGGGAACCAATAGAAAAATATGGTTTAAAGGAGCATAAGAGCTTTCATTGGGAAAAAAAGGAGAATATTGGAGGAATAGATGATGTGCTGTAGTCTGCAATTTAATAGGAAAAGGGTCTTAGTGATGGGGAGGACAGGATTAAAGATTGTTTTAACACTAAGCTAAGCAATCAATTTCTCCTTATCCAGTTGAATTGTTTTTCCTTCTCCTCTCTTACTCTGCTGATTACTCATATATTAATTGCCCCCAATTCTTTGTCTCTCACCCCCCTTTAACTACCCGGAAGCTTCCTTTTCAAGGAGATGAAGTTACTTTGCACCAGAAGCTGTAGTGGTGCAGGGGTTAGAATAGAATATTGCAGGCTTACTGCTAGGAGTTCGATCCTCACCGGCTCAAGGTTGACTCAGCCTTCCACCTTTCTGAAGTCGATAAATTGAAGATCCAGATTGTTGGGGGCAAGAGGCTGATTCTGTAAACTACTTAGAGAGGGCTGTGAGCGATATATAAGTCTAAGTGCTACTGCTATATTTCTAGCTGAACAACTGCAGCAGATATTTAGCAACCTACTATAGTTGTCGGTGAGAATAGACTAGACTAGACCTTGCAGGTCTTCTAGTAGTCCAACCCCCTGCTCAAACCTTATACCCTATACCATTTCAGACAAATGGTTGTCCAATATCTTCTTAAAAACTTCCAGTGTTAGAGCATTCACAACTTCTGAAGGCAAGCTGTTCCACTGATTAGCTGTTCTGTCAGGCAATTTCTCCTTAATTCTAGGTTGCTTCTCTCTTTCCACCCATTGCTTCTTGTCCTGCCCTCAGGTGCTTTGGAGAATATCTAGACTCCTTCTTCTTTTTAGCAGCCCCTTGGATATTGGAACATTGCTACCATGTCACCCCTGGTCCCTCTTTTCATTAAATTAGACATGTAATGCTGGTGGCTTACAGTATGTATCTAGCCAGTGAAATGGGAAAAGATGGAGTGTTACTCCATTAATTCAGGGCTGATGCTATACCAGAAAAACAGAGTCCTAACTGAAGCTCCCTGATTCTCAGCATCGTAGCAGCAATCACATACAAAAGGAATGCAAGAAGCAGGAGAAATTGGGGTGGGTGGGATAATACTGATATAAATGCACCTACCATTCTTTGGTAGCAGGTCTTCATGACATCCCAGACAAAAAGAAAGAGAGAAGGGGAGAGGGGGAGAGGGAGGGAGAGGCTGGCTGTGAATAAATCTGTGCACTTGAAATGTCTTTGACATCCTAGGATTTGGTGGCAAAGTTCTTTTTCCTCCCTTGAATTCAAGATGCAGCTAGTGCCAGGTGTAAAGCTCATAATTTGCATTGATTTCATGTCTCCTTGCAGCCTTTATGCAAATGTGTGCAAAGCCCGAGTACAGAAATCAATTGACACAACATATGTAATGCAACCATTTACCAGTGACTAAAAATGTGTATAAATTTGACATTAAGCACATGTTTATACACGGTTTCTTCTGTTGAGATTGACAAGGCTGGGTAAATGACGTGTCCCCTCAGCTTGTCATTTATTTATTTATTTAGCATATGATGAGAACAGGATAGCAGAGAAGTATGTGTGTGTGTGTGTGTGTGTGTGTGTATTGCCATAATTCTAAGTGAAATTTCTATAGGGATACGGCAGTGGCTATAGGAATATTTGGAAAGAGAGGCGGTGGTGCAGTGGTTAGAGTGCAGTACTGCAAGCTACTTCTGCTGCCTGCCAGCTGCCTGCAATTTGCCAGTTCGAATCTCACCAGGCCCAAGCTTTCCATTCTTCTGAGGTGGAAGGTATAATGAGGCCACAGTTTGATGGGGGCAAGAGGCTGATTCCGTAAATTGCTTAGAGAGGGCTGAAAATCACTGTGAAGCCGTATATAAGTCTAAGTGCTCTTGCTAAAATAAAAGCATCCAACCTTGGCAGCCTCAATTATGGACTTCAACTCCCAGAATGCCCCAGCTACCATGACTGGCTGGGTAAGGAATTCTGGGAGTTGAAATCCACAGGTTTTAAAGTTGCCAGATGTGTATTAAATCTTCTTTTTTTCTTCAAGCAGCTGTACATGTCCAAGAAAAAGGTTGAATCTGGTCAGAACCACCAGAGATTAAACCCTGAGGATTTAAGCAATCTAAAGACAGCAAGGAATCTTTGCTTCCACCATAATACAAGTAGCCTTGAGGAATCCTTAGCTCTCTCTGAGCTTGGCAGTTTTCTTGAAAGCGTTTCATGACTCAAACTAGGTAACATCCTCCATGCTAGAAGGCAGTGAGATAGAAAGCAACACCCACTCCCTTCTATCCCTGAGGGTGTTACCTAGTGTGGTAATGAAACGTATGCAAGAAAGCCACCAAGCTCAGAGAGCATCAAGGACCTACCACCCTAGGTGCAAATATTCTTGTTCTCATTGTTGGTAGGAGAGAGAGAAGCTCAAGTTCCACCAAAGGCTCTTGATTTCTATCACGCCGCTAAGCTAATCTGTTGCTCACTGATTGGCTTTCAAAGTCATAATTTGTTATTTGCATTTTAGGGGGTGTATCCAGAATTGCATCCCTTTTCTTCAAAAAGAGTGCATTTCAGCCTAGAACCCCATGCATATTCCTGCAGTTTTTGCCTCTTCCTTCCAAATCCTTCAGGTGAGCCCATGATCCAGTTTATGGATGGTCTTATCATTGCTCACAGGAGAACTCCAGGCAATTATTTTGAGGTGCCTCTCGGGGCTCTTAAGATAACAGATTAACAAAGTTGGAAGGGACCTTGTAGGTCATCTAGTCCAACCCCCTGCCCAAGCAGGAGATCCTACACCATTGCTGACAAATGGCAGTCCAGTCTCTTCTTGAAAGCCTCCAGTGATGAAGCTCCCACAACTGCTGTTCCCTTGGTTGATTGTTGGCGCTGTCAGGAAATTTCTCCTTATTTCCAGGTTGAATCTCTCCTTGATCAGTTTCCATCCATTATTTCTTGTCTGGCCTACAGATGCTTTAGAAAATAGCTTGACCCCCTCCTCTCTGGAGCAGCCCCTCAAATACTGGAAAACTGCTATCATGTCTCCCCTGGTCCTTCTCTTCACTAGACTAGCCATGCCCAGTTCCTTCTTCATATTCTCTAAACATTGACTCCCCAACCCAAGTCTGTTTAGCTTGACTTCCATTGATGCCTTAAGTATCTTTGGACTAAGCAAGGGTGTGGGGGATAACCTTGACAAAGGAAGACGTGTGCAATCAGGTGGAAAAAACTGATTCCTGAATTCTTTTCTTGCTCCTTCCAACACACCTTGAGACAGCTTTCTCGACCCAGCATTTTAATTACCGCCTTTAAAAACCCACTTTACAATAATTTATAAATAAAAGTTCACCCTTCTGAAGTACGAGGGCTTCATGCTCACTCGGAGAACCAGCTGATCGAGCCCTGTATTTGCCTGAACTTAATTAAAAACTTAAATATCTCATTAGTGTTAACTGTGGGCCATTCATGTGGCGATAAAAGTTCCTTTATCCCAGGGAGAAGCCTTTGTATTATTTTTTCCCCCTTGGTCTCCTTCCAAAAATTCGTGTGTGTGGGGGGGGGGACCCCTCCTTTCTCTCTCCCCCAGTGCAGGCCATTTTTCTTCTATTTAATTGCTCTCCTTGACATGAAATCTGGACATAAATGCTGTGTATAAAAATTGGCCATGTTCCACTTTGCCTATTTCTTCCCATTTCTTTGGCTGAGAGCAGAATACAATGACACTCCTGTGTAGACACAACACAACGCAACACACATACACACGTACACACATGCATACATAGACACAACTTTTAAGACAATCTTCCAGGGTCATTCAGTTACGCGATAGAAGGTTTCCCTTTATCTGATGTTTTTTTTCTTAGAGAGGCTGACCAGACATTTGAAATTATTTTAATTTTGAGTAGAAGATTGGACTTCACCATCTAAATTGGCAGTTTTCAACCCTGGCCACTTTAAAACAGGGTGGCTGGGGAATTCTGGGAATTGAAGTTCCCACATCTTAAAAGGACCAAGACTAAAAAGTGCTGATCTTAAATTGTCCCTTCCAACTCCACAGGTGGCTTTTCCATTATTTTCAAAGGAAAAAAAAACTTTCCTTAGGAGCCATATCCCAGTGGTTAAATGCCATGCCTAAAAAAAACACACCCGGTTCCCTCACTGTGGACACACACACAAATATATATATACTTATTTAGCAAGGCATTTCACTTGAATTCAGCCTATTAAGAGAATTCTTTGTTTGTTGTTTCCAAAACTTGTATTCAGTGCTTTGTTGTGAGTGCTTTTCTATTTGTTTCTGCCAGGTGGGAAAGGCAGTATCACAACCCAGGACTGCAAATGTCATTGTTCATTCTTCTAAACACAATGGGCACTCAGAGTGAAAAACAGGCATTAAATATGCTGCTGTCGGGAAAGAGCACTACATATATTGCTGGGTTCATTTTCCCCAGTTCTTTTTACCGACTGGCCTCTCACGCACTTCTAGCTCCACAGTCTTCTTCAGACAGACCTACATAAACTCACCTCCCTTGAAGTCTTCTCGTCTCATATATTATTTCCATTTTCATTGTAGTTGCCTCTCTGAGGCACAACAGGTATATATACATCTTATACCTCTTTGCATGGCAGTCTTCTGGGGAACCCAGGACCCCGGCCCTTTTTTGTTCTAAGATCCAAGTAAAGAAAGGAAATCTGCTTTTTAATACGGTCAATTTGCTTCAGGGGTTCCATCATACAGGGATATCTTACTTGGAACACAAACTATTATTGGTTTGATTTCAAGAAGATTTTGAGATAGACAGACAGACACACAGACAGACAGATAGACAGATGATAGAAGATAGGTGATAGATAAATAGACAGACAGACAGATAATAGATGATAGACATATGATAGATGTATAGATAGATCGATAGATGATAGATGATAGACAGACAGACAAATAGAATAGAAATTTTAGATGATAGAGATAAAAGGTAGATGATAGATAGATAGATAGATAGATAGATAGATAGATAGATAGATAGAT
>NW_020769350.1:4689799-4701858 GCF_900518735.1 Pseudonaja textilis | reverse complement strand
ATATATATATAATAGAATGTAAACATGTATTATTTTTATATGTGATTTAGCAATGTAAGACAAATATGTGGGTTAGGAGGATTGTACCATGTTCAATGTTTTTAATGTTTCTTTTTGTTTTTGTTTGTGTTGGTTCAATAAAACTTTAAAAAAAAAATTTAAAAAAACAATCTGAGTCCTCATTTTACCCACCTCAGAAGGATGGAAGGCTGAGTCAGCCTTGAGCCTGGGGAGATTTGAACTGCCGAATTGCAGACAACTGGCTGCAGTAGAAGACACAACAGTGACATACATGTGTGGGTCCAAAGTTAAACTCAAAATTTCTGAGCCTTCCTTTATTTTGCCAAGAATTATATAGGCTCACAGTATAATGTCTGGGAGAACCGTGAACATCCCCATGAATTGGGATAAATGAACACATTTACCATCTACACAGATTCTATTCTTCAGAGTGCCATTTCTCAGGTCTGTAATAGGTGATTGCTGAACAGTTTCATGTTATTGGTCTTTAAAATATTGTGCTGGATGTCAACGCTTATCTTGATGCCTGTCTCCTCTCTTTCCCACATAATTACGTTGTGTGCTTCTATCTTTTGTATTCATGTTCCACTGACTTTGATTGAGGGGTGGTAGGGAATATTACCGTTCAGAACAGAAACAGAGAGCCAGATGTCGTATTACACATTATTTCTTGGTTGAATCCACATTGGAGTAATATTGCAATTTTGTTTGGCAACAGATTTTGCTCCCTTTTCAGGGTTTTGTGGTGTTTTGCTAGCAGTTGAACTGCTTGGAAAATCTGATCCTTCTCATTTGCACATGCCTGCATCCAGTCCTAAACGTGGAAGGCCTTTCTGTGATGATCTGGAATGAAAAATGTTCTGGAAAGAGTGCAGAGAAGAGCAATAAAGATCATTAGGGGTCTGGAAACTAAACCATATGCTGAATGGTTGAAAGAATTGGATATGTCTAGTCTAATGAAGAGAAGGATTAGGGTGATGTGATAGCAGTCTTCCAGTAATTGGAGGCTGTCACAGAGAAATGGGGTCCAAAAACATATACTTCAAAAACACCTGAGGGAAGGACAAGAAGTAATGGATGGAAGCTTATCAAAAAGAGATCCAATCTAAAATTAAGGAGACATTTGTTCTTCAATTATCAGTGAAAACAATCAGTGAAAGAGCATCCAGAAGTTGTGGGTGGTTTTCTGTTCTTAAAAACCTCAAGGGAGGTTTTTAAGAACAGATTGGAGAGCCATTTGTCTAGGATGGTAAAGTGTCTCGTACTCAAGTAGAGAGTTGGACTAGATCAGAGGTGGTATTCAGCAGGTTTGGACCAGTTCTGGAGAACCGGTAGAGGAAATTTTGAGTCGTTCGGAGAATCAGCAAATATCACCTCTGACTGGCCTTGCCCCCATCTCTTCTCTGCCTCCCGAGTCCCAGCTGATTGGCTGGGTCTTCTTTGGTTGTCTTGCACAGGAGAACGGATCTGGAAAGCAGGTTAGTGGAGTAGGGAAGGAATGGGGATTTTGCAGTAACTTTCCCTTGCCACGCCCACCAAGCTACGCCCACCAAGCCACACCATGTCCCCAAGCCACGCCCACAGAACCGGTAGTAACAAATTTTGAATCCCATCACTGGGCTAAAAGACCATCAAGGTTCCTTCCAATTCTTTTATTCTGTATTCGCTGTCCACTTATTTTAGGAGACAACTGTGGGTTAGGTGCAAACTGACCCTACTTCATATTAAATATCCCATAAAGCATGAGTTGTTTTGGAAAGTTCCTTAAGTAAGGATGCAGTGTTGTATTTTTCTTTCCTGAAATACATATATTTAGAACCACAATTACCCTCCAGGAATGAAAGTAATTCTTGCCTATTTGTGAGTCTGCACGGATACATGCAGGGACTTGTTCCTTAAGCTATTACACAGTTAAATGGAGCTCTGAAAATGAAGAATGGTACAGCCAATAATATTTGGGGCAATAGATTACTACCCCAAGGGCAAAGTGATCAGAATTTTGAGCGAGAAAAGGATGTGTCATTAAGCACATTAATATTAACAGAAAACAGGAGAGCTATATTTGGAAACCTTCGAATGCCTTTTTTTTTTTTCCTCTTTCTTTAAATGGAATTTTCATACCGAGAAAGTCTTTCCAGCTTGTGAAAAGATTATAACACCCTTTAATGCACTGGACATGATAGAAAGTCCGACTCAGACAGAAAAAAAAAATTCTGATAATTACGCTTGGATTTCTTATGTGGACATCGTGGGAATGGCCAGTCAGATATTTTCATAGCTGATTTTAATCACATTTCTTCTGCTGTTCAATATCAGACTTTGGATTCAATTGGAAAGAACGTGAAAGAGGCACGGTGGACTATGGTATGCAAACAAAAAACAAAAAAAAACCCCACATTTTCTGTCTCCATGGCATCATCTACCTCAAGGCATATAGCTAGCCCCTAATTAGTTAATAACCTAATCAAATGAAAATGTTAATATTAAATATCTGGAACAATATATCAGCATTAATCCCCCAAACCCCTGGCTTTTTATTTTAATTATATTCCCCTTTCCTCTCCTGTTTGAAATATATATATATTAGGATTTAAAATGAACCCAAGTCTTGTAAAAATAATGGGGGAGTGTATCAAGCTGTCTAAAACAGTGAAATTGAAAGAAAAGAAAAGTTTAGGGGGCAGGAATGTTTTCTAATCTTGTTATCAAGTATGTATGAATGCAGAAAAAATGGTTGGGATATAGGAAATGCATTTTGAAAGGTACAGAATTCTGCATCCTGGATTTTGTCAACATAGATATGTATTTTGAGGCTATTATAAGAACACTGGTGGGTTTCAATTCATACCATCCTGCTTTGGAATACAACTTACCTGTGTTCAGGTGTCTGTCTGGAGTTTTTTGCTTTCAGTCTCCCGCAATCTCTTGTAATGTACCATCAACTTCCTTTGCTTTGCTTTTTCCTGATTTACTTTTGAAAGTTTCCATGTTTTTCCCCAATCAATGAAAAAACATATCACAGACTGGCCTTTTTAATTCTGGACTTCCTTTTAGGTAAATCAGTAAAATATGATTATTGGTGTAATCACAGGTCATAACATAGAAATGTCATAAAATACAATAAAATGTTTATAAAACCATGAAATTAGAATATAGAATAACTAGCTCTGTACCTGTGCTTCGCTACAAAACTCTGTGATCAGGCTTAGTTTTGGGGGAGAAAAATAAAGGAAAAAAAAACCCTGCCACTGCCTAGCAGCATCCATTGGTATTCATCTGGCTAGCATCCAGTCAGTGTGTGGGAGAGTTGAGGTCTGTTTGGGAACTGAAGCAGTATTTGCTGTGTGAGCAAGAAGGAGACAGCAAAGAGCCTGGGCGTGGCTTAGCTCAACTGTTCTGTACTAAAGCTGCTTGGTGCTCTGAAACTGAAACTCCTCTCCTCGGCTTGTGTTTCGCATTTGGAAGAGATTTCAGGTGGGGAGGGGGAGTAGAAGTCCTTAGCATCAGAGTGTATTAATAACAATATACAAAATACTAATTCTCTGGTGGTCATTTAAAAAAAATCCTTTCTAAGTGAGCACTTAGAAGCCAAGAGGAACATATGTGCCAAATTTCAAGTTTATAGGCTTTACGGTTCTGGAGATTTTGTAATGATGTGTGAGGGGTATTTCGTTTATATATATATATATATCTATATATTTGTTTTCTGAAGTTCTCGCAGGTATTTGTATGTGGATTTTTGGTTATTCGAGTTTTCTCCCACGTAAGATTGGAAGTATCTAGGCAACGTTTCGATGAAGTCTCATTCATTATCTTCAGGCTTGTGTCTTCAGCTCTGTGCTTCACTCTGAGAAGCACAGAGCTGAAGACACAAGCCTAAAGATGATGAATGAGATGCAATCTCACATTACTCTGAAAAGCACAGAGCCGGAGACAGAAGCCTGAAGATGATGAATGAGACTTCATCGAAACGTTGCCTAGATACTTCGAATCTTACGCGGGAGAAAACCCGAACAACCAAAGATCCACATATATCTATATCTATATAGATATATAGATATGCTTGCACTGGCATGAAGCCTGAGGATGGCGAGTGGGACCTCGCCAAAACGTCACCAAGATACTCTTAATCTTACATGGGAAAAGACCCAAACACACCTAGACCTACATAGATATATAGATATATATATCCTGAAGGCAGGACAATGGATGGAAACTAATCATGGAGAGAAGCAACCTAGAACTTAGGAGAAATTTTCTGTCAGTGAGGACAATCAACCAGTGGAATGTCTTGCCATCAAAAGTTGTGGGTGGAGGTTTTTTTTTTTTTTTTTTAGAAAAGCTTGAACAACCATTTGTCTGGAATTGTATAAGGTCTCCTGCTTGAAAAGAGAGCTTGGACAAGAAGACCTCCATTCTGAGGTATTTAGATGTCAAAAGATTACCACAAAACAAAGCCAAAGCTACAACTAAAATTTTAAAGCATTTTTTTCCTAAGTTTAAATGGCAGCCGAGCAGAAGTAGCAACAGTTGGAAACCCATCTGTAAGAACATCACTTGAGACTTTCAAGAAGAGATTGCACTGCCATTTGTCAGAAATGGTGTAGGGCCTCCTGCTTAGGGGGGGGAGGGGGGGTTGGACTAGTTGACCTAAAAGGTCCCTTCCAACTCTGATTATCTGTAACCTCTGCAACGTTCACTTTTTCAAGGTCACAACTCTTGAGTTCGTCTACCATGAATAACTTGGCGCCGATCTCACTGTAAATGGGGAAACAGACATCCTTTTGGATAAGACTCAGCGCCAAACATTTGCCATAGGGATGCAGTTTTGGCCCCAGGTAAAGCCCCTATGGACATGGTAATTTATTCCTGCAACATCACAACATACACCAGTATCGTATGGTGAGAATGATTCTGCTCTGCTTCTTTTGGTGAGCCAGGAGACCAGAAGCTTCCTCCTCTTGGGTTCATAGTTTCTTTTTTTTTTTCATGGCAAAATATAATCAGTGGATAGCACATATTTTTATGGCACCCCTTGCTTTCTTTTCACACCTTCTGATGCCTTTTATGTACAAGGTCAAATGCATTGCTTCAGGTACTGCAAACGTCTCTTGAGCCTCTGCAACCAGTTGAACGACTGAGCATAATGCATAAGGAAATCAGCAAGAGAGACTCACTGTCCTTTGAGTAGAATAACACAGGAAGTGACTTCCCTCTTTTTAAGTGGTGCCATCAAGGGATAGTTGGAAGCACCTCTTCTTCCTTTTTTTGCACTGTTCTTTGGTCCTTGCCGCAGCTTTCTGCATTCTGTCTCAGGTTCGCTTTCTCCTCCAACCCAGCTTTTCTTTCCCCTAACCTATCTCTCAGGAAAAATCAGAAGTGGAAATCTCCGGGGATGCTTTGATCTCTGCTTGCCCTTGTAAATCATTCAACAGAGCAGCCACCTTACAAAACCCGCTTCCTTAAATGTTTCAGTACATTTACTGCACTCTCCGGGGCCCTTGCCTATATCCCACAAAGTAGCACATGAAATGGAACCCTCTCTCTCTCTCTCTCTCTCTCTCTTTTCTCTCTCTCTTCTGAATTCTCCCTGATGCTCAATCCGCAATCACCTTAATTGCCGCTTATCATCAGTAAATCAACAGTCCTCTGGATGCACCTGAAATTAACTTGTCCTTTTATTCCTTCTATGGGCATTTGCGGGGCGGGGCGGCAAACAAACCCGCATACCTTCCTATTCTTCAGCGTGCACAGACAAGCAATTGCCGTTTTCTCCTTGTTCTAGCTGTGATAGTGGAGTTAGGAAGCCACGGCTCAGATGGAAACATCCCTGAATTAAATCTTCAGAAATGACTCCCTTTGGTATGGGAAGGCAGTTTCCATCTGTTCCTTGTGTTGCTAACAGCCGGATCTGTAATCAGTTTGCTTGCTTTTGACCATGTGAGAATGAACTCTTACAAAACAGAGAGGTCAGAAGGAGAACAGAGACAGAGAGAAAGAGACAGAGAGAGAGATAAACAGAGACAGAGAGACAGAGAGAAAGAGACAGAGAGAGAGAGAGAGAGTGACTCAGGCTGGGAAATAATGAACATGTTAATTAAGAAAATGAACTTTTTTGTAAGTCTTGGAACACACAGGAAAGCAAAATAGAGATATGTTGGACCTTTTCATCAGACTGCCTCCTTCCCAATGATCAGCTGTGTGAACTGCTCCGTTAAATACTTCTTACTGCAAATTTTAATTATCTGCATTTTTTATACTTCCCCTCTCAGCCTGCAACTTATGTGTTTGTTTGGATGTCCTACTAAATGTGTATCTTTCTAAGTAATACGTTTCTGCGGATTAACAGATGCTGTGCTACCTATTCAGGCTTTTCTTTCTTTTCTTTCTTTTTTTTTTTGGTGTCGTTAGATTATAATTGGCTTTAAACTCCAAGCTGCTCATTGCTAATGATATTCAGTCCATTTCAATTAAAGGGACACTGCGAAGTACTTCCTTTATAGTTCCCCCTCCCACTTTTGTGGGTGTACTCTCAGTTGTACTACCCTTTTCCCCCCTTTTTTGCAAGCTTGAAGGTAATAATTAAAATAATTCTCTGCTGATTTTGTCCTTTTCAGTTGGACAAACTTTGATCCATTATTTTTGTTTAAATAGAGCTGAAATTAACACAGTTGCTTTCTTTTTTTAATCCCCTGACTATTTTTCAGCTGTAGGCAGTGCGTCTTTTTCCTGATTCGTTCTCACCTTTCCACAGTTCCTTGTTCTCTAACAAGTCAGTGACGGTATGGACAGCCTTGCAGACAGATAGAATCAAGATCATGCGAAGTGTTAATACCACTCTATAGTACCTTGGTAAAAACACACTTGGAATATTGCAGCTTTGGTCATGATAATATTAAAAAAAAATGTTGAGCCTTTAGAAGAAGTTCATGAAAGAGTAAGGAAGATGATTTAGGGCAGTGGAGGCTAAAGTATATCAAGAACAGTTACAAAAATTAGTTATGTCTAGTTTGATGAAAAGAAGGGATGACATGATAGCAATGTTCTGATATTTGAGGGGATGCCACAAAGAAGAGGGGGTCAAGCTATTCTCCAAAGCACCAGAAGGCAGGACAAGAAGTAATGAATGGAAACTAATCAAGGAGAGAACCAACCTAGAACTAAGGAGAAATTTCCTGACAGTTAGAACAATTAACCAGTGGAACAACTTGCCTCTAGAAGTTGTGGGTGCTCCAACAATGGAGGTTTTTAAGAAAAGACTGGACAGCCATTTTTCTGAAACGGTATAGTGTCTTCTGCTTGAGCAGGGGTTGGACTAGAAGACCTCCAAGGTCCCTTCCAGCTTTATTTTATTCTGATTCTGGACCATGGTCTGCATTACCTACGTGAAGGGCTATTGGTAAGGGATGGGCTGCACCTCACAACAACAGCTATCCCATGGACAGAAGGTTTGATTGGAAAGGCAGAAATGGCTAAGTGGAGAAGTCATACAGGCCTAGGTTTCTGCAGCAAGCCAAGACTGTGTCAAAATTATGATAGCGCATGGTGAAGATCATGACCCCAATAGCAGCCTTACACTTTCGCAACCCAGTCTCTGACAAAAGTCATGGGTGTTATTACATTGAATTGAACAGAATTGAATACTTCATTTGGACAGGTGTGATTAGATATACAAGGAATTGGTCTCCAGTATAGATGCCCTCACATGAAAAACAACATGATAATAATACCATTAAAAGGGGAGATAAAGAAGATTAAGGGAAATATTAGTATTACAGCCATACTACATGGATGAATGTTAGATGTTCAACAGCACTGTGAGAATTAGAGATTTCGGCAGAGTGATCGCAGGAGGCAGGGGTGGGATTCAATTTTTCTTAACAACTGGTTCTGTGGGCATGGCTTAATTGGTGGGCATGGCTTGGTGGTCATGTTATTGGCTGGGTGTGGCCAACTCAATATCACTCCCATCGAGGTATGCATCTCCTCACCTGGCTTCTCATGACTGTGGGGATGCTGCAACAGTTGTAAGTGTGAAATGGTCATAAGTCACTTTTTTCAATGCCATTGTAACTTTGACTGGTCACTTCACACAAGCAAAGTACCAGCAAAGAAAGGGAAAAAAAACTCCAGAGAAGTTCCTGAGACAGGAAGTCTAGTCCTTCCAAGAATGTAATAAGGGTTAACGGAGAGGCAGTTTCCGTAAGCAACACCAGAATGTTTCCTTCCTGCCTTCCTTACAGGATTAGCCCAGTAATTTCTTCTAACAACAGGTTCTCCGAACTGCTTAGAATGTTAACAACTGGTTCTAGTGAATAGGTGTGAACTGGTAGAATCCCATCCCTGCCAGGAGGGAAAAAACTGTCCCCATGTCTAGTTGTTTTGGCATGTAGTGCTCTATAGTGCCATCTTGAGGGGAGGAGTTGAAACAGCTTCTGTCCAGGATGTGAAGGATCCATAGATATTTTCTCAGCCCTCGGTCTGACCCACGCAATATAGGGATCTTCTATGGAAGGCAGGCTGGTTGCAAATGCAATTTATATGCCATGATACGTGGTTTATTGCATGCCTCTTGCCCACGACATGGCTTGTAGTTCAACTTTGAGATTTAAACTGGATCCAAATCTCTCATTTCTCAGGAACTGGAAATAGTAGATCACTGCAACCCAGCCAAGATTGAACAATCTGTTTTCCTTGTTACATAGGATTTGGTGAGAATTTATCAAACATTTAGGCTGCTTTCCCCTTAGGGGAAAGACGGACTATAAATATAACGTAATGGCAGATATAGTTTTACTTCTTGAAAGTTTTAAGGATATCTGAGCCAGTGACCCAGTCATGGCATGGCTGGACCAACAGGTTCTTCATAATTAAGGCAACCCAGTATTCTTGGCGGTAATATATTTCAAAGCAGACTTGTTTAGGTTCGGAAGGTGGAAGCAAACTGCACCCCATCAAGGCAAAAATACTGCGAAAGTGACAGGATTTGCATAGCAGGTCAGCCTGTAAACAAAGCAAATGTTTTCCACATGACAGTTTCTGCCAATAATTGCTTCTAATTACTTTCCAGGCATCAATGAATCTGCCCTGTGCCTGGTACATCCCTCTGTCCATTCAACTCTGCTTTATTTGAGGGTTTCTACCCCCATTCTGAAACAAGAACTTGTCTGCAAGCAAATTGCCCGCACAGGCTTTAAATTGCATGATTGTGTCCAGAGACGTAAAAAGGGTTTTTGTTTTTTTTCCCATCATTTCAAATGTCAATGGTTACTCAGATATTTATTGTAGTGAAAGTACCTTGGCAAAGTAAAAGGGGGAAAGCCACCTGGAGAGTTGTTCAGTGCATCAACTTTATGCGCTCTTCCATCTTTTTCTTGTTGTGGTGATTGTTGCCTTGCGGAAGTTCCCGCAAGCAAACTTAAACAAGGACCCTATGCTTCAAACTGGGGGAATAGTTGGATCAATCTCGCCCAAATAGTATGGGACAGCATGCTAACAAAAACAGGCTGGGAAGAAGTAAAAAAATGATTGTCATCCGAATGAAGGAAATGCCATCCGCAGGGATAACAAGGTCTTCTGTTTTTAAATTTGATTTGTCTTTATTTAAACAGAAGAGGGAGGAGAATGTGAGAAGGGGAGGGGAAGGGAGGGGAGAGAGGACAAGAGAGGAGAGGAGAGGAAAGGAAAGGAAGAAAAGAGGAGGAAAGGAAAGAAAAAGGAAAGGGAGGGAAAGGAAAGGAAAAGGAAAAGGTGAGTGGAGATGAGAGCAAAACATTCATATCACATTCACATCCTTCCATCCATCCATCTATTCATTTATTCTATATACATCAGTGGCCCCCAACCTTTTTTGTCCCACGGCCCGGTACTGGCATCACAAAATGATCCACGGACTGGTACCGGCATCAACACGCACGACCAAGGCAAGGCGAGTCGAGCGACCGGCCAGCCAGCCGTCCCCCGCTTCTCCCCGCCACCTTCAACTCCTCCTTTTGTACCTTTGTCGATGGGCTTTTGGGGATCTTTCTTAATCTCCTCCTGAGTAACGCGAGACTCCACCGCCATCAGGACGGCTCTTCGTTCGAAGCCCCCCCCCCCTCGACGAAACTAAGGCGTGAGGATTCCTTCAGCACCCAAACGCCGCTTTCCAACAACCGACGACCGACAAGCTTACCCGGAAGCACTTTCTCAAGCACCGTCGAAACAAGATGACGGCGCCCACTTCTTTGCGGCCCAGTAAAAAATGATCCACGGACTGGCAACAGTCCGGGGCCCGGTGGTTGGGGACCACTGATATACATGGTCCCCATCTCAACAAGTGTTATATTATCCCTATTTAGCTTTACCAAAACAAATACACATGCAAGGTTTTATTTGCTTTTTAAGGAAAGTTCTATGTTTTTTAATTTATTCCAAGACAGGAACATTTATCTTCCATCGGTGTCCCTTGTTCCCAGTCATTCCTCCTATGTCCACCTGCAAACTTTGCCACATTGTGCCTAAGTTAGATTGCTGGCAGCCTGAGCTAGGCTTTGTGTCTGGAAGCGAGCACTCAGCTTTTCATAATATTAAAAGTTGGAAGCCCTCTGACCTTTAATTGAATAATGGTTTATTCTGATGACAAAGCAAAGATGCATTTCTGAAAAGAGGGACATTCCACATCCCCTTCCTCCCTTCCATCTCCGGATGCTCTCCTCCACCTACCACTGCATAATTTAGCAATTTTGTTTGTCAGTGATTTAATACTTACAAGATGGGGAGTGACAGATTTTATACATTATAGGCAATAATGTTTGTCACTCCTTGTCTTTCCCCATCGGGGAGTAAGAAACTCTGGTGATGCATTGGAGGAATGAAGAATCCATCGACGATGTTTATTTTCTCAGCATTTTTCATTAGCAAAGAGAAGAAAGAAAACAATGTTCAGGATCTGCATCACTTTATAGAGAGAATCTGAGCAAGCTTCTAATTGTATAGCTTTACAGGAAATACAGGTAGTCCTCAAGTTACAATCGTTTGTTTAGTGATCATTAGAAATTACAATGGCATTGTACAATGGCCAGACTTCGCACTTCTAACCGTTGCAACATCCCCATAGTCAGGTGATCTAACTTTGGTCCTTTGGCAACTGGCATGTATTTATGATGGTTATGTGATTGCCATTTGCGGTCTTCCCAGCCAGCTTCCGACAAAATCAATTTGGGGGAGCTGGATTTGCTTAATGACTGTGTGTTTCACTTACCAACAGTAGTAATTTGCTAAACAACTGTGGTTAAAAAAAGGGTCATAAAATCAAGTGTGACTCAATTAACATTCGCCTTGCTAAGTGATGGAGCTTCTGGTCCCAATGTAGTTGTATGAGTTTGGTTTTCCAATGCACCTGAAGGCCAGACAAGGAATAATGGATGGAAACTGAACAAGAAAAGATTCAACCTAGAAATAAGGAGAAATTTTCTGGCAGTGAGAACCATCAACTGATGGAACAGAAGTTGCCTTGGGAAGTTGTGGGAGCTTCATCCCTGGAGGTTTTCCAGAAGAGACTGGACTGCCCTCTGTCAGAAATAATGTGGGGTCTTCTGTTTGGGCAGGGGGTTGGACTAGATGACTTCCAAGATACTTTGCAACTCTGTTAATCTGTAAGTTGGTCTTCTTTAGTCTAGTTAAGAAGTCAAGGAGGGCTTTGTTTTGACCACATAGCTCAAGCCTTCATGAAAAAGGTGAATTTGGAAAAATGCTTGCTTTAACTTTTGTGTTCTGTAAGTAATCATGATCAGGGATCCATTCCTTGACAAAGTCTTTCCTTGGGTTTTCTTCAATTCTGAAGTTTTCAAGTCCCAGAGTTTTCTAGCCAACATAGCCATAGAACATAGAAATAATAGAATAAGATCTAATAATATAATTTGAAGGGATTTTGGAGGACTTCTAGTCCAACCCCCTGCTGGAGCAGGAGACCCTAAACCATTTCAGATAAATGGTTGTTCAGTCTCTTTATATATGTATATGTATGTATGTATGTATGTATGTATGTATGTATGTAT
>NW_020769350.1:4660272-4674877 GCF_900518735.1 Pseudonaja textilis | reverse complement strand
ATATATATATATATATATATATATATATATATATATATATTCGCTACAACTTTAAAAGCACAGCTACTATGACATGGGAAAATACCCGAGCAAAGCTAAATGCCATACATACATACATACATACATACATATATATATATTCTTAAGTTTTCGTGGGTACTTACATGTATGGTATTCAACTTTCTTCAGGTATTTTCCCACATTATTATAGTTGTGCTTTTAAAGTTGTAGCAACATTTTGGCAGAATCTCATCTGCCATCATCAGGCTTCGGTATTGTGTTTGTCTATGAGTCAGACTTTCACAGCCGTTTCAGTTTTAAATTTGGGGCTAGCCTACTGCTGTGCCACAATGGTTTTTTCTTCATCCTGATTGGTTGGGAGTCTTGGTCTGTGTTTATTGGTCTTGGAGTTTGCTTTGTTCTGCTTGATTGGTTTTTCTAATATCTTCTGTCTGTTTTGTAGCTTTTTTTTTTTGTCTTGATTGGCTGGCAACATTGTGTTCCTGTATTGGAGGCTTTTAGTGCAGCTTGGCTCCGAGTAAATGGATGGCTATCATTTATTAGAAAGCTAGGTTTCATCTGGGTGCCTGGTTGGGGTGTGTTTGAGCTGGAGGTATCGGGGGAGTCTGTTTGTGCCCAGGTGTTTGCCTGGTTTGTGGTGTGGAGATTTTATTGTTTGTGAGTGCAGGCTTCCAAATAATTGACAGTCTGGTAGAATCATTACTCACATTATTCCAAGAAGCACAAAGCTGAAGACATGAGCCTGAGGATGCCGAATGAGATTTCATCAAAACGTCACCAAAATACTTCCAATTTTACGTGGGAGAAAACCCGAATAACCAAAGATCCACATACAAATACCCGTGAAAACCTCAGAAATCATATATATATATATATATATATATATATATATATATATATATATATATGTGTGTGTGTGTGTGTGTGTGTGTGTGTGTGTGTGTGTCTGTGTGTCTGTGTGTCTGTGTGTGTCTGTGTGTCTCTCTGTGTGTCTGTGTCTGTGTCTTTGTGTATGTATATGTATATGTATATGTTATATATTATGATTGATTGCACAGTCAACTGGATGTTTGGTCTAGATTTGGCAGTTTTGTCCATAGATCAAGTCCTTGCCAAGGATTTTAGAAAGGAAGATGTCTATGGAGATTCTCAGTCATCCAGGTCATGATTATCCAAAAGGTGCTTTTTCAAGAGGCAAGTGGAGTTTCTTTTTTCTTTTTTCTTTTGAAGACTATCTCCAGTCTACAACACAATTCTTTCAACAGTTCCAAGAAGGCTCCACACCCATTTGCACCACTCAGGTGACCCTGAGGACTCAGATAAAGCTCCTTTGATGCTAAAAGAATGGAAATGACCAGCTGTTTGCAAGGAGTATAATCCTTCCATTCCCCACCATCCAGCCAGAGCCTCTTGAAAAAGCACTTTTAGAAAGGCAGATGTTGTTGTTTGATGGTGTTAAAAGTATTGTCTCAGGATCTAAGCTGTTCCAATCAAAGCTGCCTTTTGCAATTGACTGATGGTGACTTTGTCAATGCACTCAAGGCACCTATCATAATTGGGACTATCTTTGCTTTCTTCTGCCTCCGTCGTTCTATGTCTATTTGCAAGTCTTCTTATTTTGTTGCGTTCTCCAGTTCTTTCACTTCTATTCTGCTTTGTCCAGATAATACAACATTCACTATTCAGACTTGTCCACTGTTGTTAAGTCTGCTGTGTTATGCAACAGGTACCTGTCTGTTTGAGTTCTAAAGTCCCCAGCACTTTAGCATCTTCATTTCTTCACGTCTACTTGGGGAATTCTGGAAATTGAAGTCCACAAGCCTTAAAGTAACATTCTAGTTAATGTTACTTTGCTAACCAAGAAGAGGTGGTGGCCTTCTAGGTTTGTTAAGTGATGTGTTCTTCCATTCTTCCTAAGGATGTGAGAGGCTTACTGTATTATCTCGACATCACTCAGCAATCTTCCGTGTGGAACCAGCACTGACATTCTTTCAGCTTTTAGCTCAGTGTTTTTCCTGCTGCTTAGAATTATATTCCTTCCTCTTTTATATTGCATGGGGTGGGGGAAAAAATGGTATTTTGACTAATGAAACTTGTTCGTCGAAAACTGGCCTATGTTGTCTACTTTCCCATTCCATCCCTCCTGCTTTCATCCCTTTGAAGGAGTTTGCATGAAAGAAAAAAAACAGGCAAGTTCCACAAAGCACAGTTAAATGTTGTGAAATCCTCTCCCTTGTCAACGTTATTATGATTGACTCCCTATATTCTTCCCCTGAGTACAGAATAATTTGCTAAACTGATATTTATGATGGCAGAATTGGCCCTTGCCGGTGCCTTTATCAGAAGAAATCAGGTTGCCAATTTTATTCTTTTGGCAGGTTCTACTAATGTATTTTTTTTTCTCTCCTTTATGTTCATTAAAGAGGGGTCAGGATGTAAAAATCTCTTAATAGGAAGACCCATTATGGAAGAAAGTCATAGAGCATATTTGTTGAGATTATACTTCAATATCAATTTATGAAATGCGTGCAATATTTTTAAAAAAACACATTACAGTAGACAAAGAATTTCATTTTTATTATTCTGGTGATTATTACAATCCTTTAAGGTAAAGCAGCATTAATAACTTCTTATTAAAGCTCAGGGATGATGATAGAAATATTGGCTTGCCGGAAGCTCAATCAAACAGCTATCATGACAAACGGTTTAGGTGAAAATACATCTTGGCTGAATCTTCCCTAGGCCATGGATTGCCAAAATTCATCACAGATGGTCCTCGACGTACGACCACAATTGAGCCTGAAGTATCTGTTGCTGTATGAGATAGTTGTTAAGTGAGTTTTGCACCATTTAATGAACCTTATTGCCCCAAATCACAGTTGTTAAGTTAGTAACACAGTTCTTATATGAATCTAGCTTCCCCATTCCTTTGCTTGACAGAACATCAATCAATCAATCAGAAGAGAGCTGGAAGGAACCTTGGAGGTTTTCTAGTCCAGCCCCCTGCTCAAGCACAAGACCCTATACCATTCCAAACAAATGGCTGTCCAGTCTTTTCCAAAGAACTTCAAGTGATGGACCACTTACAACTTCTGGAGGCCAGCTGTTCCACTGGTTAATTGTTCCCGCTGTTAGGAAGTTTCTCCTTATTTCCAGGTTGCTTCTCTCTTTGATTGGTTCCATCCATTACTTCCAGGGGTGGGATTCAAATTTTTTAACAACCGGTTCTGTGGGCTAGGCTAAGTTGGCGGTTGTGACTTGGTGGTCATGTTATTGGCTGGGCATGGCCAACTTAATATCACTCATATCGAGGAATGCATCTCCTCACCTGGCCTCTCAAGACTGTGAGGATGCTGCAGCAGTCGTAAGTGTGAAAAATGGTCATACGTCACTTTTTTCAATGCCATTGTAACTTTGAATTGTCACTCCACACAAGCAAAGTACTAGCAAAAGAGGGGAAAAAAACTCCAGAGAAGTTCCAGAGACAGGAAGTCTAGTCCTGCCAAGAATGTAATAAGGGTTAACGGAGAGGCAGTTTCTGTAAGCAACACCAGAATGTTTCCTTCCTGCCTTCCTTACAGGATTAGCTCAGTAATTTCTTCTAACAACCATTTCTCCGAACTGCTTAGAATGTTAACAACCAGTTCTAGTGAATTGGTGTGAACTGGTAGAATCCCATCCCTGATTACTTCTTGTCCTGCCTTCAGGTGCTTTGGAGAATAGCTTGATTCCCTCTTTTTTGTGGCAGCCCCTCAAATATTGGAATACTGTTATCATGTCACCTCCTAGTCCTTCTTTTCTCTAGACTAGCCAAACCCAAATCCTGCAATTGTCCTTCCTGTGTTTTTGTCTCCAGGCCTTTAATCCTCTTAGTTGCTCTTCTTTGCACTTTTGCCAAAGTCTCAACATATTTTTTGTGATGTGGTGACCAGAAATTGGTGGCAGAAAGATGACCCCCCCTTGACTAACGACAGGACACTGCAACCGTCATAAATATGAACCAGTTGCCCAGCATCTGAATTTTGATCCTGTGATCATGAGATCCTGTGATCATGAGATCCTGTGATCATGAGATCCTGTGATCATGAGGATGCTGCAATGTTCATTTAGTGTGAAAAATGGGCAGATATGTCACTTTTTTTTAGTGCCATTGTAATTTTGAACAGCGTAAGTCAAGGCTTGTCTGTATCAGAATAGAACAGAATAACAGAATTGGAAGGGACCTTGGTGGTCTTCTAGTCCAACCCCCTGCTCTAGGAGGAGACCCTATACTATTTTAGACAAATGGCTGTCCAATCTCTTCTTAAAAACTTCCAGTGTTAGAGAACTTACAACCTCTGGAAGCAAGTTGTTCCACTGGTGAATTATTCTAACTGTCAGGAAATTCCTCCTTAGTTCTCGGTTGCTTCTCTCCTTGATTTCAGGAATGTTGAGTTTTGATTGTCATGGATCGATTTATATTTCGTGCGCCACTTTGGTTGTCTTATTCAACTTTTTCTCCTTTTTCAAACCGTGCTTCATCTATGCAAACTTGGGTCGCAATCAAAAAGGAGCCAATACTGGTGAAGTTGAACAAACGAGATCTTTTAAACAGTGATTCACACGATTCCTTTAAATTAGAATATCTAGTGGTTGGGAAAAACTTTAAGAAAGAGGGGTGGAGATGAGATCCCCATGGAACACAGCATTGTCAATCTGTTGATTTGGTTATTGCACATTTCTTGGCGGTACTATCCGTTATGCACAAGCCCAACAAATGTCCTCTGGCACCCTAACCTTTGGGATTATTGAAGTCAGGGCAACATAGGGAGTAAGGCATTATGGAGTCGGCAGTGACAGCTTGAAAAATGGTCAAACAAGAGAACAAATACCATCCATGGCAGGCACTGTAATGAGTTGCTCCGGGACATTATTGGCTGCAGCCAATCCCATATTCAACCTTCTCTCACAGGGCCCTAGACGTCGTACCTCCTGTCTGAATCTACATGTTTCCCATGTGCCCGTCTCTGTTTTTCTAGTTTCTGTAACCCCCTAGTGAATATTTCTCCATTTGTTGCTTACAAAGGGAAGAGGAGTTTAAATGTGGAAATTTGTCCCCTTCGCTGCTCCCTTGGACTCAGACTCCGAGGCTAACTTCCAGCGAAGAACACTCTTAACCAAGAGCAGCTGCAGGGTTAGGAAAAGCTGGAGCGGTCCCATTTCAATTTCAGCCTTTGGGGTGAAGGAGGGGCACAGAGAGGAAGCAGGTAAGGATTTTGCAAAGGAATCGTGGTGTGGTTTGCCAGCAATTTCCCCGCTCCAGGAATACTGGCAAAGAGCTGTCGCTTTTGACCGTAAACACATACTTGATCAAACAAGCATCTGCTTCCTTTTTTTGGCTCTTGTTTTCCTTCCTGGACTCTTAATGGTGAGATTTGCTATCATTTTATTTGGTTTTGAAGACTACTTATCATTAGTCTCTGTGACTTGGCATGAGAATTGTTTCCATGTCATCCTTGGGCTTCTGGATTTTCTAATGCAGTTGAGCTAGGGCAGCAAAGTGTGTGTTTGTGCATGAATAAGTGTAGGCGATGTTTTCCTGAGCGCCTCAGGTGCCTTCATAATCAGCCAACAGAAACATCTTTTCTGCAGCAGACAAAACTAGTTCTTCATAACCAGTCCCAGCAATTCCCTGCAGAATTGAAGAATACAGAATTGAACGTTTATTGATTTTGCTGGGTAATAATAGTCCAGCTTTCCTCTGTAAAAATACATCTTCTCCACTACGGCTCTTTCCTGCCCCTTTCCTGTCCCTGAAGTCTGAAGACCCAATCTGCTCTTGTCTCACACCAAATTAATTGGACCTCTGCCTCTACCTCAAGTTGAGGCTTTGATTAATACCTGCACCTTGGTTTATGATCAGAGAAGTACTCTGTGCTTCTGCACCACAATATGAGAACTTTGAGGATTTATTCCTTCCGTTGCACGGTTGTGCCGATTGTGCTGTTGGGTGTCTGCCATGATTTTCTGAGGCTCCCTGAGTTCATATGGCATACGTAACTAATCACTTAAACACCCTGAACACTTAATTCACACAACCCATTGAGTTGGTTATGTATGCATGTGCCGTGGTACTTCGGGAGTCATTGTTAATTGATTCCAGGAGATGTGATTAGTAGCAAAAGCAATAAGTACCAAACAATTTTTTTCCCATAAGGAATAATATTGTGAATCACAAGGGAGCTGACCCTGACAAGTTCTAGCTTGTGTGTTGAGTACCAAACAAATGATGAATACTGGGTCACAATGTTGACATCAAAATGTGTTGAGTACCAAACAAATGATGAATATTGGGTCAAAATGTTCACGTCAAAATGTGTTGACTACCAAACAAATGATGAATATTGGGTCAAAATGTTCACATCAAAATGTGTTGAGTACCAAACAAATGTTGAATATTGGAACAAAATTTTCATGTCAAACTACATTGAGTACTAAATTCTATGAGTTTCAAAGCAATTGAGTACCAAGATACCACTGTGCTTATGGCCTGCTGTGATTTGCATACCTTCCTTATTTAGTTGATTTATAAAATAATGCATAATACATACATGCAAGTAAGGAAAATATGTTTCCTAAATAAGCTTCAGAATAAAGGAATGATACTGGAGAAAAGTTCAAATTGCTGGTATATAAAGTAAAGGTAGTCCTCAACTTATGACTACAGTTGAGCCTACAATTTTTGTCACTAAATGAGAAAGCTGTTAATTGAGTTTTGCCCCATTGTATGGACTTTCTTGCCATGGTTAAGTCAATCACTGTAGTGGTTAAGTTGGTAACGTGGTTCTTAAGTAGATCACCCTTCCCTATTGACTTTGCTTGTCAGAAAGTCACAAAAAGGGATCACATGATCCCAGGACACTGCAACCATCATAAATATGCATTAGTTGCCATGGGTTCGAATTTGGATCTTGGGACCCTGCGGATGCTGCAATGGTTGTGTGAAAAATGGTCATAAGTCACTTTTTTCAATGCCATTATAACTTCAAGCAGTCACTAAACAAATCGTAAGTTGAGGACTACCTGAATGAGATTTCCTCTTTCCTCATCCTCACCATTCCTTCATTTAAAGAAAGTCTTCAGCTCTTCAACTTGGCCTCTGAAGTTTTCAGCAGCTGACACCTCTTTTGCAGTATTTTTACTGGGCATCTTACATTCTGATTCTGAGGCTCACGTATGAGTTATCTCTGTTGTTCGTAGGTAGCATGACTCATGTGAGGAATAAAAGATAGATTTTTCTGGACCAAAATCAGCAGGAGGCTTGTGAAGTACATCTCAGCTTGGCGTCGCTTTCTGATTTTCTTGGAGTGGAATTGATTAAGGAATTGGTTGAAATAAGAGATGGCAAACTCCTTTGGAGCTGGCTTTCCAACTTTCTCTTTCCCTAAACTTTTTCTGAAGCAGATCTGTCTTTAATATCAAACAGCAAACAGCATGCCATTCAAACTTTTCCAGCTGTGGATCGGTTACGTTTCCCAGCAGCAGATTCTACAAGGTTTGCTGTGTTGAAGGAACTGTGTTGTCTGTTAGGATTTGTTCTATACTTGTATGGGAATTACACTGAATAATTGTTCCAGTTGTTAAAGTTCTCCCTAATGCTAAGTTGATCCTCTCCTTGATTAGTTTCCATCCATCGATTCTAGTCCTGCCTTTGGATGCTTTGGAGAATGGGTTGACCCCCTCTTCTTTGTGGCATCCACTTAGATATTGGACTTCAGTTTTGGAAAATGTTAGGGGAAGTTCTGACCTAGGCTTCCTTAGAAAGCATAAATCACAACCTTAGTCCCAGCAAAACCTTCTTTTATTTCCATGGCTGTGAATTACGTTCATTCACAGCCTACAAGGCTTCACAAACAGTCTTTCATGGGAATGTTTATAAACACCCACCTTATTACACTTGGAATGCTCCCAGATAACTAATCACCAAATACAGGGCAAGGTCACACTTGACACAGAGTCAACCAGAACTTTTCAAAGCTTGAATCGAGCAGACGAACTAATTGCTTCCTGCAAAAGCTCACGTCCCATTCGCTCCTCTTTTATGTCCTATGGGAGGGGACAATCATCTCCAAGGTGTGGCCTTACTCCTGAGTCAACCCTGCTTTCTCAATTGTTCTGGTTTTCTGGTAGCCCTGTGCATGCACAGGCTGGGAGCCAGTTCCAGAATCTCCATCCGCCTCACTGCTGTCTGAGTTTGAAGGCAGCTGATGACTGCCAGCCTGCCCTGGCCCCATCCCTGCTCCGATGCAGAGCCCTCGTCTGAGACTTCCTCAGTCTCCAAGGCTGGCCCAGTTTCCTCCCCAACTTCCTCGCTCCTGTCCAACTCTGCTGCCAGCTCTGTCAGCTGCTGGAGGGCCACAACAGGGGATGGGGGAAAAGTTGGTGGAAATATGTCCCTATTTCTCAGTGTAAGATTAATCAACATGACATATTTTTAGTAACTTTTCACCAATCAAGAACATCTGAGATTCAGAAAGGAGGGGGCAAGAAAGCATCTTCGAGAACAATTTGAAGGCTTACCTATGCAGGCACCAACGTAATTGGAAACGAAGCACATTGATGTCAGCAGAGTAGGTTTTAAATGACGACAACAATAACCTCCTGTTAAGCTGTCATGTTGCAGCCTATGGCTGATTAATTTACTGGTGTCTTCATTGCAATATTTCTTCTTAGTTCTGTCCCTCCTCTTCTAATACATTCATTACCCAACCAGGAAAGGGCTGTGTTCTGCTCACAAATTGCTGATCTAAACATTCCAAATAAATTATCTTGAATAATAGATGGCAATGACTGCATAATTTATAACACGACCGTCTGAGTCAAAGTTGGAGGCATTGTCTTTAGCCTTGGACCTCAGGTCACATGGGGGCTTGATCTGTTCTCAGTCCAAACGCTAGACATGATCTATACTCTCAAAGGGCTGGATGGATGCTGGATTCATGGAAACAACAAACGGCTGTTTGCGGATTGCCGACTCCGTTCGAATCAGCAAAAGCACAAAACATTCAGCAAGGGTGTTTGTGTGGAAAATATGCACGCACAACAGAATGGCAACGAAAGAATCCAAGGCTTTTCAGTGAGATCACAAATGATGATGGTTCCTCTTTGTCCTTAAGTTCCATTGTAAGTCTGTCCAGTTCAGCACATTCTATCCACCCTGGTATTTTTTTATTTGGGGGGGGGGACATGCAAAAGCACTGTTGTTTTGCTTGTTTGTAAGTATGTGTGAAGGTTGTTGACTTTGTTGCAATCCTCCAACTCAACTGATTGATCACAGGGTGTCTTCGACTTACAGCCACAACTGAGTCCAAAATTTCTGCTGTGAGGTTTGCTGCCCTTACAACCTTTCTTGCCACAGTTGCTAAGTGAATCACTACAGGTATTCAGTTCATTTTCCACAGAAGAAACAACAACAACCCACAAAAGTCCAGCTGCATTTTGAAACTCACCTTTGGGACAACCATAACCTAGCTGATGGAGTATCTCCATGCCACATAGACATTTCCACAAAGAAGAGGGAGTCAAGCTATTCTCCAAGGCACCTGAGGGAAGAACAAGAAGCAATGGGTGGAAACCAATCAAGGAGAGAAGCAACCTAGAACTAAGGAGGAATTTCTTGACAGTGAGAACAATTCACCATTGGAACAACTTGCCTCCAGAAGTTGTGAATGCTCCAACACTGGAGGTTTTAAAGAAGAGATTGGATAACCATTTGTCTGAAGTGATGTAGGGTTTCCTGCCTAGGCAGGGGGTTGGACTAGAAGACCTCCAAGGTCCCTTCCAACTCTGTTATTCTAATTCTAAGACGTGTCCTCCAAACAATTCCTTTTGCCTCATTTTGGGTGAAAATGGTTGGCCGTTAGCCTTTTAAGGTACTGCAGACAAGAAGCACTAACCAATCTATAGAATAACAGAGTTGGAAGGGACCTTGAAGGTCTTCTAGTCCAACCCCCTGCCTAGGCAGGAAACCCTACATCACTTCAGACAAATGGTTATCCAATCTCTTCTTTAAAACTTCCAGTATTGGAACATTTACAACTTCTGGAAGCAAGTATTGCTATTGTAAAGTTTTACGATAAGGAGAGCATTAGTATTCATGGTTGGTTGATGAATCTTGCAAATCTGAAAACATTTCCCCCACTATCTTCCTTTTTACATGCTAGAGAACTAGGGAGAGTCAACTCTAAGATGCTTTCTCCATCTAATTCCTGCTTTGGATTCAGATTTCTTTTACCTGCCCATTACCTGGGGAGATGGAAGAAGGATCTGTAGACTCTAGGCTGCAGATCCTTCTTCCATCTCCCAAGGTAATTCTCACAGGCAATTACATGGGCTTAGACTCTAAATTCCCCTCAATTGGGGATATTCCTGAACTTTGCTAGCTGCAGACCAGAAAAAAAAGAAAGAGTGAAAAAGCTGTTTCAATTACCAGACTGCATATCCTGCACTAGATAATCCCAAAGTTAACTCTTTCCATTCTAAGCTGTCCTCTGTTTTCTCCATGAATTTTCATCAAATGCGTTACTGATTCCATACATTGTCTTGTTTCTCATTTGCTCTGGGGTTACATTTTCCGGCAATATCCTTTTCAAGAAGCATATGGGATAATTCAGCAGTAGCTTCTTCTTTTTCCTTGGGGTTGTGGATGCCCCAGCCTGAATTTGCTATATAGCCTTTAGTCTCTTTGGAATTCAGATTCAAAGGCACGGTCCCCACAACCAAAAAACTGCAAATACTTAACTGGCAAAGTTTGCATTGTGCCCGTGAAATTCAGTCCGTGCCTGCTGGGGACAAGATAACAAGGTTTTAATTAGAATGCCAAAAGGATTGTCCTGTCCCTGCTGAGAAAAGGTGGGACATTAGCGAGGGGATTTTTGCTTTCTTCTCCTGTGCTGGATATCTTCTGGACTTCAATCACTTCTTTCATCCAAGGAGTCTAAACGTGCCTTGCAAATCTTTATTAGTCTACATGGCATCCATCTCCGATGTGCCATGTGGCTTTTATGATTGCACTTTTTATTTAAGATGGAGAAATGAAAGAAGCACAGCTTGCTTTCCAATCCTCTGCTAATTTCTCTGATGAGTCTCCTGTTCAGTTTGTTTGCTTGTTTTCTTCGGGAGACTGTTTTGATAATCCAAGAAATGCTTCACATATAATGGTCCAGGATGCAAACTTATTCTTTAATTTCGCAATATATGGACGGACTTAAGCATAGTTTCAATAGGGAAACTTCAACCATTTGTTCCTATATTTGAGGGGCTGCCACAGAGAAGAAGGGGTCAAGCTATTTTCCAAGGCATCTGAAGGCCAGACCACGAATAATGGATGGAAACTGATCAAGGAGAGATTCAACATGGAAATAAGGAGGAATTTTCTGACAGTGAGAACAGTCAACCAGTGGAATGACTTGTGTTCAGAGGTTGTTGGGCATCATCACTGGAGGCTTTCAAGAGGAGATTGGACTGCCATTTGTCAGAAGTGGTGTAGGGTCTCCTGCTCGGGTGTGGGGTTGGACGATGACCTACAAGGGTCCCTTCCAACTCTGTTAAACCATCCTAGAACAAATTTTAAGCCCCCCAAATGCCAGGGAATTTCTAGAAGCCTGGCACTCTGACAAATTAGCCATCAACAGACACATAGACATAAACAATATCTATAGAGCAAAAGAGCCATGGTAGCACAGTGGCTCTATTAGATGATCTCATGCTTCAGATCTGATATTATAGTTTAGGGCAGTGTTTCTCAACCTTGGCAGCTTGAAGATAGGTGGGCTTCAATTCCCAGAATTCCCCAGCCAGTTGGCTGGGGAATTCTGGGAGTTGAAGTCCACCCATCTTCAAGCTGATAAAAGTGAAAAACACTGGTTTAGGGCTACCATATCTGGACTGAAAATTTTGGGTGATCCTACAATAGCATCTTTGCTACCATCTTGGGGTATTTTTGCCACCCAGATCTACTAACCTGACTGTAGTTGATTTACTCATTTTCAGACTCTGTTATCAATTTGGAGAAGTTAATGATGTGTTGCCTGAAGTTCTGTTTCTTAATTATTCAAGACACCTAAGGAAGCCGAATCACCTCCTTCAATGGACAGTAGATTGATTTTTTCCCCTGCATTCACACTTTACTCTGTGATATATTGTCCACTTTGGTAAGTTAGGAATGTATTTCTGGACTGGACTTAAATGTATAAAGATCAGGTTCATTAGCGCAGGTCTATCCATCTGAACCAGTCCAGCAAGTAAAAATACAACAGAACTGAACTTATTAATGATTCTAAAAGTCCCACTTAAAAAGATAGATGCTACATTTGCAGAGCATTTAAAAGAGTGTCTTGAAAGTAAATGGTTTCTTAGCCCCACAGAGGTCAAGTGAAGCGATCACTAACCAAATTCTTCTGAGATCACGATCTACACATTTGCACAAAACTGTACCATCATGTCGCAACTGCCGAGCAATGGAACTCTGGACAGGCACATCCTGAAAACAGCACTGCTTTTTTCTGCTGATACGAAAGACATTGGGGAGGAAAATTGGTGGTGTCAGATAATCTGCATCCAGTTTTGGTGACCATATTTTTTAGATTAACAGAGTTGGAAGAGACCTTGTAGGTCATCTAGTCCAGCGGATGCCAACCAGTGGGCCATGGCTGGTGGACTGGTGGTCTGTGAGAAAATTTGGGTGGTCCACAGAGAAATGTCAACCCCAGAGTAATTAATCCAGGCTATGTGGAAACACAAGGATATGTAGAAATACAAGGCTGCGCTGCCCACATGGCCCGTGGGAACCCTCCCTGCCCACTCACTCCTTACCAGCAAATTTGCCCGCTAAATTGCTATTTTTCTGACCATCAGCTGTTCTGCTGTGCTGGGAGATTTAGATTAGCTAGGAAGCAGGAAATAGTTGGATTTCTTGCTTTCTAGCTCATCTTTAGATCTTCGGCTCTGCTTTTAAGCGCAGCTGAACCTCCCTTAGGACTGAAGGTTCTACTGTATTATTCAGTGCAGACTCACGGCAAGCAAATTTGAGAGGCTGAGCTAGCCGATGGCAGATAGATAGATCACTGAATGTTTCTGTGAGCAACTCAATCTGCCTGCCTGCTTTGCCTGATTTTGGGTAAAAGTTGCTCTTTTTTAATAAAAAAAATCAATATTTACATACATGGTGTGTTGTGAGTTAATGTTGTGAGCGTGCTTGCTAGCAAATTTTATGAGTTTGCTTGCAAGCAAATTTTATGTGACAGTCTTAGCTAGCTGATGGCAGATAGACAGATCTCTGAATGAGTCTGTGATTCTGTGCGCAACTCAATCTGCCTGCCTGCTTTATCTGATTTTGGGTAAAAGTTGCTCTTTTTTATTAAAAAAAATATTTATATAAATATTTATAATATTTACATACAATCCATGCCCATCCAGTCACATGACCACCAAGCCACACCCACAAATTAGGCCATGCCTACATAACCAGTTAGTGATTCCCTGGGAATTAAAATTATGAGTTTGGTGGTCCCTGAGGTCCAAAAGGTTGGCGACCCCTGGTCTAGTCCAACCCCCTGCCTAAACAGGTGACTCCACACCATATCCAACAGACGGCAGTCCAATTTCTACTTGAAAGCCTCCAGTGTTTGAGTGTATTTCTCTAGTTGGATACTATAGAAATGATCTCCGAAAGTATAGCCTGAGAAAGATGTTGAGACTCTGGAAAGAGTACAAAAAAGAAGAACAAAGATCATTAATGGGGTGGAAGCTAATAGAACGGTTGCAGGAATTGGGTAGGTGAAAAGAAGGACTAGGGGTGACATGATTGCAGTCTTCCAATATCTCAGGGGCTGCCACAGAGAAGAGGCAGTCAAGCTATTCTCCAAAGTACCTGAGAGTAGGACAAGAAGCAAAGGATGAAACTAATCAAGGAGAGAAGCAACCTAGAACTAAGGAGAAATTTCCTAACAGTGAGAATAATTAAGCAGCGAAGAGCTTGCCTTCAGAAGTTGTGGGTGTTCCATCACTGGAGGCTTTTAAGAAGAGACTGGACAATCACTTCTCTGAAATGGTATAGAATCTGCTGCTTGAAAACTGAGGGTTGGACTAGACGACCTCAAAGGTCCCTTCTAACTCTGGTATTCTGTTATAATCTGACAATGTACCCCATGACGTACAACTATGAGAGGAATTACTTTTTAATAAACCCATAGAGCATTTTGTACACATTCCCAGATTGGGGTGGGAGGGAACATGGAGAGGGGAAATAGAGAGATTTATATTCCTCCATCCAAGTTTATTATCCCATGTATTTGGCTTCAGCTTTTTCTTTTCTGATGCCTTGTCCATCAGCTGCTAAAAAACTAATTTGGTACGAAATAAATACAACTTGAGTAAATTAAGTGAAAAGGCTTCAGAGAACCCAATTACTCTCTGTCTTCGGGATGTTTGGAAATGGAGTTCATTTCCTCATAATGAACACAACGGTGAGTGACAGCTTGGCAAAATGAGCCATAGCTTCATCAGCGGTGCAGAGAGAGAGAGAGAGAGAGAGAGAGGGAGGGAG
>NW_020769350.1:4634116-4660172 GCF_900518735.1 Pseudonaja textilis | reverse complement strand
CCCCCCCTCTCTCTGTGTCTGTGCATTCATACATAATCTTGTGTGTCTGAATGTGCAGATCCATGCCCGTTACACATACTTTATGTATACGGCAAGGAGTTTTCCCCTTGGGAGATACACATTTATAGCAATTCATCTTGGCCTGTGGTTCCTCATCTGCAAACTCCGGAGAGAAATCATGTTTATTATGGAAGTCATTTGTTAATAAAAATTGGAGCAGCAGCTCATTTACAAACTGTGACAGCTCTAGTTAAAGCCGCCCAAGCGTTTCCATTCAACTCCCACCCACCCTACTCTTCCCTTTGGTTTCATTGGCATCACGTTCTCTTCTCGACTGCAAGGCTCTTCCTCTTGCTCTTTCCTCAAACCCAAATATAACCCTGGAAGAGATGCTCCTTCAATATTTTGAGCAAAAATAGCTCCGCCTTTTGAAACGGTTTCATGGGGGGAAATTTCAGTGTAAACCAGGGATCAGAGAGCGAACTTTAGACTTGGTTGCCCATTCCATTTTTTTTTAAAGAAAGGTATATAAGGAGATTTGCTGAGCCCCCATCAGGTTTTGGCTATCTGTAGAATTATCCAGAGCTATCAGACAACAAGTCAATGAACATCTTTCAGCCTTACTAGGTAGATCAGACTGAAAACATGACCAGATAAATCAGAATCAGAGCTGGAAGGGACCTTGGAGGTCTTCTAGTCCAACCCCCTGCTCAGACAGGAAATCCTATACCATGCCATGCCCTTGTTGGAATCTGATTCTGAGGGGGAGGTCAAACAGCTGATAGGGAGTTGGACTGTGGCTCCGGTGGCTGTGGAGGAAACTGAGGAAGGGCGAGTCCAGCTGGGCCTTCAGAGGAAGACCAAGGCCCAACCCCTCTTCATCCTAGGGCACGCAGAGAGGAACAGAGAAGGGATCAACGTGAGTTACATGGGTTACGAGGGAAGAAAGGGCCCTGATTCCCTTCATTAGCTGCAGCTGGGAAAGCAGGATTTAAAAAGGGAGTTTGCACACAGTACCTTGCTGGAAGCAAAGCGTGGATTATCTTTCTTTGTCAAGTCTTATCTGCATTCTGGCATCCTCCCAACTGTGTGTGTTTCATTATCTTTTGAAGTCTACAATTCCTTATCCTGCCCTGTCTCATTAATTGCTGCAGTGTGGTTTGTGTTGGTTTTTATTTATAATTTATATGTACTTTGGGTTCGGATGGAATTTCTTCCCTTTAAAGACTGTTCTTGGGAGAGGTTTTTTTTTTTTTTCCCAGCCAATGATAACTGGACATTGGGGGCCAAGTTGGAGGAATTAAAGGGGCTTTACCTACTTTTGTGACTTTATTGCTTTTGTGCCACGGGTCATCACATACCATTTCAGACAAGTGACTATCCAGACTCTTCTTAAAAGCCTCCAGTGATGAAACACTCACAGCTTCCAAAGGCAACTTCTGTTCCACTGTTTCCAGGTTGGTTCTCTCCTTGATTAGTTTCCACCCATTGTTTCTTGTTTAAGTTATTTAACTCTACTTTATTGTAAAGTTTCACTAGTAGAATCTTGCAAATCTGAAAGTGCAATTCTCTCACAACACCAGGAACAAACAATCAGATCCACATGTACAGAGTTCAAACTAACTGTTATATTCTGTGGGGTCCTTAATGTTCTCTGAGCTTGGTGGTTTTCTTACAGACATTTCATTTCCAAACTATGTAACATCATCAGTGCACCAAAGAGCCCACAGCAACCCTGACCTACAAACATTCATTTCTATTGGTTATTATATTCTCCCTATTACACAGGAGAGGTTGGCTTCCCCAGACTGCTTGGCTCCCCTTGGGAACAGATAAATAAGTTTCTACAGAGCTTGTGTGATTGTGTGTATGCATTTGTAAATGTGTGGATCTCTTGCAGTTGCATAAGGATTCAAGGCTAATCACCTGCTTGACTCCTCCTCCCTTTCTGGTTGGGCATTTCTTAACACACTGTCTCCTTTACAACCTGACGAACAGGGGAGGGTCACTTCTGAATCTCTTTTCCTGTCCATTTTCCATCTGAAGGCTGTGCAGTCTCTCATTTGACTGTTCCCTCAGCAGTATCTCTTGATTCTGTCTCCCAAGGTCTTTCCCACATACCATTACAACATCTGACGTTATTTTAGATTGGTCAGTGACAGAAAGACAGTTCCACTTTCTTCTTCCCACTTGATAGCAGCAAATAATTAGGGAGATAAATGTGAGAACATCTCACCTCTGTCATCTAGAGGTTGTCTGAATGTCTTGCAGGCCTGTCTTGGATACTCCTCATTCTTCTCCCACTCACTGACAACAATAAAGAGTTACATGGACCAAAGTTCTGAGTCACGATTTGTTTTGGCTTTGGTTATTATGCTCTCATTCACACATCATACTTAATTGCGAGAGCAAAGGCACCACGTTTTAAACTGGGAGCACACAATCAGAAATACTTGCTGTCATTCTGTTGCCAAGTCATTTCTGACCCTTTGCAATCCCATGGACCACACCACCCCCTGCCCTCCATTGTCTTCCAGAGTTTCCTAAATTCATTGTCTCGATGACACCCTCTAACCTTCTCATCCTCTGCTGTCCTCTTCTCCCTTTGCCTTCCATCTTTCCCAACATCGCGGCCTTTTCCAAAGTGTCTTCTTTTCTCATTAGGTGGCCAAAGTATACGAGCTCCGACTTCAGTATCTGTCCTTGCTAAAAGCAGTCAAGGTTTATTTCCTTTAGAATTAACTGATTGGATCTCCTTCCAGTCCAGGGAACTCTCAAATGTCTCCTCACTTAAATCAGTTCTGGGCAATTATCTTCTTTGTAGGGCTCAGTTGGAAGGTTCACACATTGCATTAATTCACAGTGTGGTTTGGTTTGGTTTGGGCTCAGGAGGATGGGTAACCCTGGACATTGGGACTTCTCTGGTCCCAATGGGACTTTTGAAAGAACCAGACCTTCTTTGAAAAAAAACCCACAATGGTTTAATGTCATATATAAGTCCAACCAAAGAATAAAGGCTAATTTAGGAACTGTTTTCTGCTGACAGTATTCACAACTTTGTGAGGGCAATAGAGTGATTCTTTCCTTCCTGTTGTAGCTCTTCTCACTGACATTCCAACTATTCTCTCACTTAACCAAGTGATCGAATTGGCACACAATGTTTGCACAGCTAGGTTAGTCCTCTCAGAACTGAAAGTTTCCATTAGATCAATAACAACTGCAGCAGTACAGTTATTGATCACGGTGATTCATGACCATGAGAAACATAATTTGTACACTCCTCACAGGGGAAAAAAATCTGGTTTGCTAAAATACTTTTAAAGAGAGCAAGAGAGGGATGGGGAGAGAGAAACACCCATGGACCCAAATTCCTTCAGAAGCAGTTATTTTATGATTGGGAACTGTGAATTTTATTGAAAACTTTTTTTTTTGCCTTCCTTCAAAATAATCTCTTTCTACGCCAACCCTGTCATTTCTGATGATAGGGAAATAATCTTTGGGCCCCAACACCGAATGAGATTGCAAGCTTATCTTGTGTTGTTATGAATCGTGTTCGAATTAGGAATATAAGAAGCTGCCTTATTATCAAAATGCGCTATCAGAACTTCTAACTTATTATTAAGCATGTTGACTGGCAGTTGCTTTCCAGAGTTCAAGGAAACTTTGGTATTTGCTGAGGGGTAAAGTGTATAATCTCTCACTCCTGTCATTGTGTGCTTTCTTAAAATACTTTTCTAAGCAACGAAATGAGGAAAATAGTGTGATATTTTTTCTTAACAGTTTGAGGATGTTAGTCAATATTCTGGCTTTGTTCCAGGCTATTTTACCTCAGATACAAGCCTAAATTAAATGAATTTGGATAATTTGAAAATATCTGCAGACCCCTCACATGCTGGACATAAATTGTTTCAAGTTCTACCCTCAAAATGATGCTATAGGGCACTGCACACCAGAACAACTACACATAAGGACAGTTTTTTCCTGCATGTCATCACTCTGCTAAACAACTCATCCCACAACCCTGTCAGATTATTTACTAAGTATATTACTATTATTCTTCTAATCCTTCCTATTACCTATCTCCTTCTACTTATGCCTAGAAGCTAGTTGTTTGTATCTTTACAGTTTATATTGTTTTATTTAGTTTCCTACCACAATTTGTATTGATTGCTTATTTAGTATCCTATGATTATCGCTGCTGTATCTTATCATTTATGATGAATGTATCTGTATGATATGATCATGATTTATGACTTATAGCTTTTTATGTACACTGAGACTTTTATGCACCAAAGATAAATTCTTTGTATGTCTAATCACACTTGGCCAATAAAGAATTCTATTCTATTCTATTCTATTCTATTCCATTCCATTCCATTCCATCCCATCCCATCCCATCCCATCCCATCCCATCCCATCCCATCCCAACTTGATAGTATGGATGATTTTGCAAGAAAGAAATCTTCCAACCAGAGTTGTAGTGGCGCAGTGGTTAGAATGCACCATTGCAGGCTAATTCTGCCAACTGCCAGCAGTTCAATTCTTACCGGCTCAAGGTTGACTCATCCTTCCATCCTTCTGAAGTGGGTAAAATGAGGACCCAGGTTGTTGGGGGCTATATGCTGACTCTGTAAATCACTTAGAGAGGGCTGGAAAACACTGTGAAGTATGTATTAGTCTAAGTGCTGTTGCTATTCTTACGTTATTCATGTCAACCAGCATTCACCAGTGTTTGTGCACACCAGATGCACCAATTCCCTCAAATTTGTGAGCCACATCTGGTACAGTCCCAACACAAGCAAAGGGCTTGATATAGAAGCTGCTGTAAACCAGGATAAGGTAGAAACATATAAGAATGAGCTCGGCTGACTCTTTCATACCCTTAACATTTCCACAGCTGTTCAACCAAAAGTTCTTTCCCCTGCTGATTTGCAGTTTGGCTTGGGTTGCAAAAATGACACCTTACTGGGGGTGACTTTTTAACCTAACAGTTATCAATGTATTTTCTCATGTGGTTGAACTAGCGGAGAGTTTGGATCTCTCTCTCTCTCTCTGTCTCTCTCTCTGTCTCTCTCTCTGTCTCTCTGTCTCTGTCTCTGTCTCTGTCTCTCTGTCTCTCTCTCTCTCTCTCTCTCTCTCATCCCAACCAACCTCACAGTGTCGTTGTTCTGGAAACAATTGGAGGAGGAAGGTATGTGTTGGATAAGTTCACTGCCTTGAGTTATTTGTAAAAAAATCATAAAGGCAAGATATAAATAAATTAAAATAGGTCGCTAATGCAGAGCATTTTTCCAGCATGTTCCATACAACATATCTTGCTCCTTTTTTTCCCCTGAATTTGAGGTCCACCATTTCCTTTTCCCTTGCTTTCCTCTTCCTTCAGAAACAATGTGAGCTGCTTCAGCAAAGCGAACTAGAGACATCTTTGCACTAAAAGAGCTAGAACAAGTGTGATTTCTCCTCTTTAGTTTACCCCCTCTCCACTGGGAAATACCAGGGGTGGATGTTGGAGAGAGGCCCCAGAGGACCATATTCATGCTTGGGCTGTCTTCCTGGGCCTGAAATTCATTACGAACCTTTGTCTTTGCTGCTGTTTTTTGGGGCTGATATCTTTATTGATCCTGCCTGCCTATGACCGATGGGAAATATGTGGGAATTGATGAAGTTTCTTCCAAAGAAGAGGGTTCATAATCTTGTTCTAACAAAGCCAAAGCCTGTAGGGAAGGATGAACAGGCTGTGTGCAGAGCCTATTTCAAGAGGTTATAGCTAACACATCTTGTTCCCCTTTGTTTTACTAGGATAGCATTCAATTATCCCTCACAACAACCATGTCTCTTAAGGGCAGTTGAGCCAGCTAATCACTTGCCCCTGTTAGTCAGAGACTAAGATACAGGTTGGGCAATGAGACGCCGCTTGGGACTGCAAGTGAAATCAACTGGAGATAGGCTGAAGGAAATAAGAGGGGAAAGGAACCACCTGTTTGCAAGAAATATTGGTTGGCTCCTCATGGACCACACCACCCTGGGTGAAGAAGTTGAGAAAGTTTTCCGAACCAGCTCGGCACACCCTGATAGAAGGAAAAAGGGAAGGGAATCAGAGTCACCACGACATCTTTTTGAAGAGTAAGACCACGCCTAGAATACTGCATCCAGTTTTGGTCACCGCACTATAAAAAAGATCTTGAGATTCTAGAAAGAGTGCAGAGAAGAGCAACCAGGATGATGAGGGGCAGGGATGGGATTCAAAAATCCCAACAACCGGTTCTCTGCCCGGTTGCTGGTTGGGCATGGCCATGGTGGGCGTGGCTTATCGGAACTTTCAGGAGGGCCATTTTTCACCTTCCCCAGAGTCCGGAGGCTTCCCTCAGGCCTCTGGGAGGGCAAAAGTGGCCTCCCTCCCTCTCTGGAGGCCCTCAGGAAGCCGGAAACAGACCTGTTTCTGGAATTCTGGAACTTCCAGGGGGGCTGGTTTTCATCTTCTCCAGAGTCTTCCCTTGGACCTCTGGGAGTGTGAAAACAACCTCCCCCAGGCTCCAGAGGCCCTCCAGAATCCGAAAACAGGCCCATTTCCAGACTTCTTGAACTTTTTGCCCTCCCAGACCCTCCGCGTAGACCCTGCACTTATCTCCATCCCAAATGGGCCACAGGGAGGCTCCTGGAAGAGGCAGGGTGGAGTGAGCAGGGCCAGCTGGTCGGTTCAATTATTGGTTTGGCAAACCACATGTAAATTTAATATCCAGTTCACCCAAACCGGCTGAATGCCACCCCTGATTAGGGGACTGGGAGACTGCTATCCTGTCTCCCTGGTCCTTCTCTTCCCTAGACTAGCCATGCCCAGTTCCTACAACTGTTCATCATATGTTTTAGCCTTCAGTCCCCTAATCATCTTGCTCAGCTGAGCTATATGCTTTCCAACGTCTTTTCTCCTCCCACCCCTGAAGCCTGCTATTATTGCATCATTGAATGGGAACAAAAGACACTTTGGGGCAGAGGGAATCAAATAATCATCTACAAACACAGATATGTCTGGACAGTAATTATCCTTATATAATTGGCAAACGAACTCTGATTACGGCTGGCTTTTTGTGTGCATATGTGCGTCTTTCTGCTCCTTAAGATACTTATATGCTAATCCATTGATTGATTGATGCTCAGACTGGCTTTGTGGACTGGAGATTACTATTCATTAACAACCCGGAATTTCGACAGCTCAAAGAAGCCTGGCCTTTTTCTCTTGTGAAATGATTTGGGGATGACCCGATGCATCGAGCGTGGGGTAAGTGGAGCGAATGGTCAAAGAAGGCCTGGAGGGATACTGAGCAAGTACTGCTAAAAAGCTGCAGAGAGAAATGTTATACCAAATAAAGAACAATATTTGTAGCTCTGGGTTGAAATGAGGGGTCCTTGGTGCTCTCTGAGCTTGGTGGTTTTGGTAATGAAACATCTGCAAGAAAACCATCAAGCTCAGAGAGCACCAAAGACCCCTCAGATAAATGTTAGTTGCAAAAGTGGGTCTTGGCTGAGCTTTTAGTGGGTTTCAATAGTTGATGTCCAATGCGCGCGCACACAAACACACACACACACATACACACACACACAAAAAATAGACACACACACACACAGAGACAAATACACATTCTTATAAGATGAAATTTGCCTAAGCAAAGTAGACGTGTTGGCACCAGAAAACAGATGACTAAAGAATTAGAATAACAGTGTTGGAAGGGACTTTGGAGGTCTTCTAGTCCAACCCCCTGCTTAGGCAGGAAACTCTACACCACTTCAGACAAATGGTTGTCCAATCTCTTCTTAAAAAATTCCTGTGTTGGAGCATTCACCACTTTTGGAGGCAAGTTGTTCCACTGATTAATTGTTCTGTCAGGAATTTTTTCCTTAGTTCTAAGTTGCTTCTGTCCTTGATTAGTTTCCATCCATTGCTTCTTATCCTGCCCTCAGGTGTTTTGGAGAATAGCTTGACTCCCTCTTCTTTGTGGCAGCCCCTGAGATATTGGAAGACTGCTATTATGTCACCCCTAGTCCTTCTTTTCATAAGATTAGACATATCCAGTTCCAGCAATCGTTCTTTATATGTTTTATCCTCTTGTCCCCTAATCATCTTTGTTGCTCTTCTCTGTACTCTTTCTAGAGTGTCAAAATCTTTTTTTACATTGGGGCAACCAAAACTAGATGCAAAATTCCAAGTGTGGACTTACCAAGGCATTCTAAAGTGGTATTAACACTTCACGTGATCTTGATCCTATCCCTCTGTTTATGCAGCCCAGAACTGTGAAGAGAAAGAGTGAAGTATGCTACACATAAAGTAACCACCATAATTTTGAAGTTTTCTTGTGAAATTGGATTGCTGTTGTCTACTACTTAATGGCTTTTGTATCTCGGTGTGTGTGTTTCTTTACTTTGGATAAGACTCAAAGGAAGGCTAATTCCTGATCTTGGGACTTCTGTGGGACATCAAAAGAGGATCAGAAATGGCTGTGAACACGAATGGACCATACACAACACACGCAATGCTATGTCTCTAAATCAGATGAAAACTCCATCGTGCGTGGGAATATAAGAATGGACAGAGTCACAGAACTTAAGTTTTCAGCTGGTCTTTATTGGCAAAGAACACCAAAGCTTTCAATAAATCATTTTGACAATTTAGCAAAGTGGATTTACACAAGCTGTTGAACCATTTCCTAAACTTTTATGACCAGTAGCAAATATTATCTTATTTAAAAGGCTGACTCCTAACCTAACTCAACCCAAACTAAGGTTTAATCCAATCAAGCTTGACCTGGGAAGCAGAGTTTTGTTGTGTTTTTTTGATAGCATATGTCCACATTGCTAGACTAATCATTCTTATAATTAGTTGGAATGTCTAATGTTGCTTGTTCACAGAGATCACAGAGATCACAGATTTAATTATTGTTCACAGAGATCACAGATTTAATTATAAAAATATAGCTTCAATCAATGCCTGGCTGGAACTGCTACAATATTTTTAAAGAGCAAACTTTGGTTCATATTCCTGTTCTGACCCAAACCCTTTTCCAATAAAACAAACAATAACCAAAGGAAACCTTTTAATGAGTCTTATGAATCCCCAGTTAAAAGGCTGCTGCAAACTAATTAACTTTGATAAACACAAACCTCACCAAAACTGTGTGAGACTGCCAAGAATCACAGATAAGAAATATTTCACAACACAAGAGTCTTCAAATACCAACTTAAGATATTGTAATGTCCACGAGGCTGAGTTTCAAAATGTCTTTGCTTCCTGCAAAGAACATTCGCTTCACAGCTGGCTTTTATCTTCTTGAAGGAGGGGCCATTACCTTGCAGCCTTACTCCCAAGTCGCCCGTGCTGCTGCAGCTGCTCTTTCCTATGAGCAGCCCTGCACACATGTGCACTTGGCACAGGCTCCTCGGGAACCTCCTCAATGCTGCTGCCAGCCCCCACAATCTCTAAAGGCAGCAGTCCACTCTCTAATGGTCTTGCCCCCTCATCTGAGTCCTCACTCTCCTCAGCCATCCATACCTGCTGCCGGTGAAGCAGAACAATCCCCTTGACTGTTCATTACGATGGTACTAGTATGTTGTCTACTCAATTGTTTAACTGTGTTCCAAGTTCTATAGGTTTAAACCTTATATCCTCTCAATAGGAGGGAATATATGCAGCTCAGGGTTGACCTTTGGAGTCCTTGGTGCTCTCTGAGCTTTGCTTTCAGTTGTTTCATTGTCCAACTAGGTAATATTGGGCATTGTTGAGTAATGAAACATCTGCAAGCAAGCAACCAAGTTCAGGGGGCACTGAGGACTCCATTATAAAACTCCTTTTTTCCTTTCCTTTGTCCTCTGCATACATTGGATGAGATTAATCAGATTTTAGGAAAAGCAAATAACAGAATAATAATATAACAAAATAACAGAATTGGAAAGGGACCTTGGAGGTTCTCTAGTCCAACCTGCTGTTCAAGTAGGAAACACTAAACCATTTCAAACAAATGTTTGTCCCTCTAAAAACCTTCAGTGATGGAGCAGCCACTAACATTCTATTCATTTCAGTTTCTCTAAAATTCTTTTCTTTTTTTTAGTTTAACATTTTATTGAGTTATGAGATAAAATAAGATATAAAAGTAAACAGGAGAAAGGAGGGGAGGAAGTAGGGGGAAGAGAAGCGAGGAAGGTTAGGGAAAAAAAGAAAAAGAAACATTGATTTCTGACTCTCTCATTTACAGTAGAATAAGGCATTAACATCAAATTACAACTTTTTTGTTTTTTCGTAATACTATGAACGGGTCATTTCTATCAAGATCCATCAATCGGTAAAACGCATTAGTTTCTCTAAAATTCTCATTTTGCTGATCAGGTTAATTTCCTCTTCTTTCTGCATTAAATTGGGAATCTATAAAAAATAGTCAAGTAAACATAGGCGTACCCTTTGTAATGTGTGTACTGTGAGGAAGCATTTTCCCTGTAACATCAGTGGTGGGATTCAATTTTTTTTACAACCCGTTCTTTGGGCGTGGCTTGGTGGGCATGGCAGAGGAAGGGTATACTGCCAAATCCCCATTCCTTCCCCACTCCACTAACCTGCTTTCCAGCTCTGTTCTCTTATGCAGGCAACCAAAGGAGACCCAGCTGATCAGCTGGGACTCAATAGGAGGCAGAGAAGAGATGGGGTTGGCGGGGCCAGTCTGAGGTGGCATTTGCCGGTTCTCCAAACTATTCAAAATTTCTGATATTGGTTCTCCCAAACGGTCAGAACCGGCTGAATACCACCTCTGTGTAATATGATAGAAATTTATGAAGAACTTCCACTATTAAATGTCTCCTTCTGCAGACTTCTTCTTAACATATTCATCTCGTGGGCTTTTCCTCTCCACCTTCCTTTTAGTTACAACTGCAAGGGTGTTCTGGTCTGCATATACATTTGGAAGGTAAAGATTGGCTAAGTCCAATTTTTTTTTTAAAAAAAAAATTGGACTGAATAAATTTATTCTCCATCAGTTGGGTTGATGGAGGAAAATGACACTGGGAGTTTTTTTTTTTTTTTTGTAAAAATTGGATGTCTTTCTCAAAAGCTCAATTCATTCAAATACAAAGCGGTCTTGAGAGAAGGAAACGCTTTGGGTTGCATCTTATAGAACTGAGCTTCTGATTTTGACTCTTATGAATTTTATTGTCTGTCAGGAGAAAAAGAAAGAAAGGAAGGAAGGAAGAAAGAAAAAGATTAATCCAGGCTGGTGAGTCCCACTTGCTGAAAGCGATCATTTCATTTCCAAGCTTTTTAGAAACAGTTTGACAGGAGTGGTGACCTTGTGTATGCATCACTGCCTTTCTAGTTTCTTAAACTCTGCCCTGGTGATTTATTTAAAGCCTCATTTTTTAGCAGAAATGCCCCATAAACCAAACCTAAAATGGCTTCTCCAAATGAGCAAAAAAGAATTAAACATCTCATGATACTTCCCGCGGACCTTTATTAATTTAGCATGGCTGAGGAAAAGAGGACATGAGGAGAACTAAGTCAAATAGCTCCAGATGGCCTGAATGTCAGTCTCGCATGCGTCTTTCTAAGTAAATTGGGGTGAGTTAAGTGATTTTGAACATTTGTGGTTGGGCTCTGATCTACACTGGCTGTGTTTTTCCTCAAGAATTTGGAAGGGAGAGGATTATCTAACTGCCTGGCTAAAAACCAGGTGTGAATTCAGTTTTCGGTTAATCTGTTTCACTGCTCACCATCTCTGTTAGGTTCCAGTTATTAGGTGATTCGGCAGAGGAAGATAATGGGAAATGAGTCTTCCCTCAACTGGGTTCATTTCGCTAAATTTTCCCTGCCAGAAAAATAGGCTGCAATGTGGCATCTAATTTTCAAAAAGTTCTTTGGGCTTTGTTTTTTTAACTACGGCAAGAGGCACTCAATTTTCCATCTGGACTGATTCAGCTATAACAGAATCGTTTAGAAAAATGGTTTGCTCAAACCACGGGTAGATATGCCACCCCAGTGCAACAATGTTTCCTTTGAGGCAGGCTCAGCTCCTGATGACTTCATGGATTTGGAATAGCAATAACGTTTAGCAGACTTATAACCACTTACAGTACTTTGCAATCCTCTCCAAGTGGTTTACGGAGTCAGCCTCTTGCCCTCAACAATCTGGGTCCTCGTTTTCATGACCTCGGAAGGATGGAAGGCTGAGTCAAACCTGGTGAGATTCGAACTGCAAAATTGCAGCAGCCGGCAAGCAGCAGAAGTAGCTTGCAGTATTGCACCCTAACAAGAGGTGATACTCAGCAGGTTCCCACCAGTTCTGTAGAACCAATAGCGGAAATTTTGAGTAGTTCGGAATACCATCTCTGACTGGCCCCCATCTATTCTCTGCCTCCCTTCTTTTCATAGAAGAACGGAGCTGGAAAGCAGGTTAATGGGATTGGGGAGACAAAGGGGATTTTTCAGTATCCTTCCCCTGCCACGCCCACCAAGCCACACCTACGGAGCCATGCCCACAGAACCGGTAGTAAAAAAATTTGAATCCCACCATTGATTCTAACCACTGTTGGATGGGGACTAATAGAGTTGGAAGGGACTTTGGAAGTCTTCTCATTCATCCCACTATAATATGGACAAATTACTGTCCAATCTCTTCTTAAAAACCTCTTGTGGATTCATCCATGTTTCTTCTTTTTCTTAGCAACAAATATGGAGGTGGTTTAGCACTGTCTTCTTTGTATACAGTGTCTGTTCCACCTAGGATGAGGCCAAAAGGATAAAACTTGCCTTGTGACAGCAGGATGCCAGTTATTCCTTAAAACTTGTATTAACTATGCCACACCGCTGCACGCAAGGGGTAGAATTTACCCCAAGCCATCACAAACCATGTTTCTTCACTTCCCTCCTTGCCTCTCCTTATGCTCCAGAGATATTCATTCAGCCTCTCTGTGTAACTATTCCAAGAGGTTGCTCATCCAAATACTAACCCGGACTAGCCTGCTTAGCCTCCATGTCCAGAATACACCAGCTGGATATATATTTTAATTGAGAATATTATAAAACTTTGCAGGACTGTAGGTTTTTTCCCCCCTGTGCTGGCTCATGAAAATACAGGATGTTTCTTCATTTTAATCACTAGCTTAACTCCAATGTAAATTTTAAGAAGCAAGTAACAGGCATATATAGAGCTGCATTCTGACCGGTTTGCATCTCTATGCTGTGGACAGATGTTGGGAATTTAAGCTTTCTAGATAGTAAAAACTTAAAACTTCAGCTCAGTGGTGGGGTTCATTTTTTCTAACTATGGTTTCTTTGGGCGTGGCTTGGTGGGCATGGCAGAGGAAGGATATACTGCCAAATCCCCATTCCCTCCCCACTCCACTAACCTGCTTTCCAGCTCCATTCTCCTGTGAAGGGCAGGTCAGCTTGGACTCCGGAGGAAGAGAATAGATGGGGGCAGGACCAGTCAGAGGTGGGATTTGCCAATTCCCCAAACTACTCAAAATTTCTGCTACCGGTTCTCCAGAACTGGTCAGAATCAGCTGAATACCACCTCTGCTTCAGTCCCTATTTGTATGAAGAGGGACTTTAGAATGGAAATTTACATACAGCAGTGGATGTGCCACTAACTGAATCCTACAAGCTGTGATTTAAAAATCCGTAGCTACTAATTATGGAATGGGACTGCCGTTCCTGTGAATGGATATTGTTAAGATTATTCTTGTTGTAATCATTATTATTATTTTATGGTCATAAGTGAGCCCTGCTTCTATTTACATCCATATTCTCCTCCCACGCTCCATACCCAGATCCTGTTTCCTTGCTATTTACCATCCTATCTCCTGTACAGAGTAGAAAAAGAATAGCCTGTTTTCCATCAAGTTCAAGTCATCCTGAATTGAGAATCCACGTGTAGAAGATGCGAGGGAGAGGAGAGAGAGAAGGAGGACGGGAGAGGCAGCTGATGGAGTAAAAAAAATGGCTGCATAAATTAATCAGATGAGGCATCTTGCAAGATGGAATTAGATTCTGATTTATAACTCTGGCAGTTGCTGCTCTGGTGCGGGCTGCCCCGCACTCATCCTTCTGCTTCTGATTTATGGAGCATTTGACATGCCTGGACTGTCAGCTCTGCATCTAAGATAAATGGGTGGATTGAGAGATAGATGGAGAGGGGCTTAGCTGAGACTATATATTCTGCCTTATCTCCCCATTTGATCCTTGGGAATTGATTTCAATTTGTCATTTCATTTGAACCCCAAATCTGGAATCTTCTATTTCCATGTAATATTGCTTTGTTTATAAGGTTCCCTCCATCGCTGCGAGGCCTACTCGCTTTCTTGTTTCAGTTAGGTTCTCTTCTGCTATAACGTCTTCACATATTTTGGTGGCACATGGACACAGATGCTGTTGCATTCCCTCAACAAACACTGAGTATAATATGTTTCTATTCAGAAAAAAAAGGCTGTGGTCCCCATGAGCTTTCGCTTGGCATTCTCCTCTTCTGACTGTCTCATATTGGTCTTAAAGGTCAAAACATGGAATAACAGAGTTGGAAAGGACCTTAGAGCTCTTCCAGTCCAACCACCGGCTTGAGCAGGAGACCTCACTTGTGACTATATGACTGTAACTTTGTCGCTTGTATCCTTACAATTTACATTGACTGTTTCCTAGTATGATTTGATTGCTTATTGTACCCTATGACTATCATTAAAGGTCGAACCTTATGATTCTCGACTCTTGATGAATGTATCTTTCTTTTATGTATACTGAGAGTATTTACACCAAGACAAATTCCTTTGACTCAGACTTTTCTACGACAGCCTGTAGTCTACTCCGAAATAGAGGTTCTTTGTGCTTTTGTCTAAATGCATATAGAAGCCCTATGTTGGATGTTCACTAAATAGGAAAAGAGAAACATCAATTATGGGTTTGCAATTTAGCCCCTTCCAAATTCCAGGATTGCAATTCTTCCAGGTCTTCTCTGTTGACCATATCAGTTGAGCTGGTATTCTAGCTGAAGTCCAACAACAGAATAAATCAGAACTGAATTTTAGGAGAAGCTTGTTGTATTTTAGGTAAGACTGGAAAATAGATTTGCTCCGATGAAAATTTTGATGCTGCAGAAGAATGGCATTTCTTCACCCAAATGAAGGCAGGAGGCAATCTGCTTTGACAAGGCATTTTGTAGAGCTTCATAGCCTCCCTGTTGTCTCCTGTTTCTTCTTCACAGCTTCTTCTATCACTTACAAAATGGGAAAACTGCTCCAGCCTTTGCAAGCTTCATGGAAGAAATGAGAGAATGAAGGGAAGAAGGAGTGTGGCTCCTTCTTTTCACTCTTGGACATGAGGGGATCCCATTGGTCCCAAAGGAAGACATCCCAAGGAAGACTTTGCCACAATCTTCCTCAAAGAAAACAACGTCTTCTTCATCCATGTCTAGATCAAACTTAAAACTGCCAGAATGAAGCCTCTTCTTGGCTTTTGTCATGGGCCAAAAATAAGTAATTATCAGTACATGTTTCTGGTAGTAGCCGACAACCAGCAGATGGGTTGGGCTCTGGTTTCTCTCCACATTCATACAACATGCTGTTACCTGCTGAGACCCTCCATTTGAGAAGATTGATTTTGCATTTAGGCATTCCAACTCTCAACCTATTCAGAGCCTTTCAAATAGTATAAGGGAAGTCAGATCTTTCAGTCTTATCGTCCTTTACCAATAGCAATAGGACTTATGCTTATATACTGCTTCACAGTGCTTTACAGCCCACTCTGAGTGGTTTACAGAATCAGTATAATGCCCCCAACAATTTGGATCCTCATTTTACCAACCTCAGAAAGACAGAAGGTTGAGTCAACCTTGAGCAGGTCAGGATCGAACTCCTGGCAGTGGGAAGGATTTGCTTGCAATACAGCATTCTGACCACTGCGCCACCAAGGCTTCTTTAATGTTATTCCTTGGTCAATGGTCTCCTTCCTCCATCTTTGAATTCAACTTAGTTCTTGTGTACCCTCAATAATATTTGTTCTTGCCATAAAGCTGTTCCTAAATCGGCGGGCTTGGGGCACATGTCCATTCACACACTGGATCAATCCTGGAAAAACCAAAGAAGCAACTGCTCCACATCTACTGTTCTGACGACCTCTCCCCACCCCACAGTGCCACAGATCACCAAAAAAATAGTGAGTTCGGTCTTCCACTGACAGTTTACAAAGCTGAAAATGCAAAGAGGACAGCTCTGCGTTTGCTTACGTGTTTGTTTGTTTTCTAAATGGGGTAAAGTATATGATAAGTGCAAAAAAGAAAAATAAATGCTAGTTGTGTTGCAGGCTCTATAACACTTCTGCCCCCACTTTTTTTCCCAGCTTGGCACAAATAGGTAGAAAAATGTGTGTGTGTGTCTCTCTCTCTCTCTCTCTCTCTGTGTTTATATACACATGTGTATTCTCTCTCTCTCCCTCTCTCTCTCCTTCCTTCCCTCTCTCTCTCTCCCTCCCTCCCTCTCCTTCTCTTTCTCATACATGCCATTTCAATCCCCCACTTTTCTGTTGCTTATTCTGTTACTGGATTGTTCACTACCTTGAATGTCCTACCCCAAAAGAAGAATCAAACATTAAAAATAAATCATAAATCCACGAGTGGACTGGGGGAAAAAAAAGAAGAAGGAAAGAACCGACTTTATCTGGGGTTACATTCAGCATTTATTTCCCTAATTACCCAATTTTAATAATACCAGCTGAGCCACTTCCTCCTCTTCATCACCCTCATTCACCTTTAAAGTTCTAATTTAAAAGTAGACATCAACAAAGAGCATGGATTTCTCTTTAGAATTGTTCAAAACTGCAGGAAAACTGCTTCCTTGGAATAGCCATAGAACATAGACTTATATACCGCTTCATAGTGCTTTACAGCCCTCTCTAAGTTTATAGAGTCAGCCTCTTGCCCCCGACAATCTGGGTCCTCATTTTACCAACTTCAGAAGGATGGAAAGCTGAGTCAACCTTCAGCCTGGTGGGATTCGAACTGCCGAACTGCAGGCAGCCGGCAGTCAACAGACACAGCCCACAGTTCTGCACTCCAACCACTGCACCACCACGACTCTTATGCTTGTAGTTCCGCTCCAACATAAGGGCTGCACTGTTTTTATCAGGACTTTGTGACTTTGGGTAAAATAGTAACTTTGGGCTCAGTAGGATATTCCTCCTGCTGGGTTCGATCTAAATGGGACTTGGTGGTGTGGAGACAAGGCTGTGCCTTACCGAAAGGAATTATCAACTTCTTTCTTTTTAAATTTAGTGTAGAGAAAAGCAAGGTTTTACACCTAGGCAGGAAAAACCGAAGGCACAAGCACAGATTAGGCGAAACCTGCCTCAAATATAGTAACTGTGAGAGGGGTCTTAGAGTCCTTGTGAACAAGCACTTAGAGGTAAGCCAGCAATGCTTGGCAGCAGCCAAAAAACTAATAAAATCCTTGGTTGTATCAACACAGGCGTAGAATCAAAATCACACGAAGTATTAGTACTGCTTTAGAAAGCCTTAGTAAGGCCATACCTGAAACACTGCATTCTCTTTTGGTCACCACATGACCAAAAAAAAGATGTTGAGAGTTTGGAAAAAGTGCAAAAAAGAGCAACGAAGTTGATTAAGGGCCCGGAGACAAAATCACATGAAGAACGGTTGTAGGATTTGGGTTTGGCTAGTCTGGAGAAAAGAAGGACTAGGGGGGACGTGATAGCAGTATTTGAGGGGCTGCCACAATGAAGAGGCAGTCAACCATTCTCCAAAGCACCAGAAGGCAGGACAACTAATTAAGATGGAAACTAATTAAGGAGAGAAGCAACCTGGAATTAAGGAGGAAGTTCCTAAAAGTGAGAACAATTCACCAGTGGAACTACTTGCCTTCAGAAGTTGTAGGTGGATCATTACTGGAGGTTTTTAAGAAGAGATTGGACAGTCACTTATCTAAGATGCTATAGGTTCTCCTGCTTGAGCAGGGGGGGGGGGGGCTGGACTAGAAGACCTCCAAGGTCCCTTTCAGCTCTATTCTAATCGATTGAGGTTTTTTTTCCCAGAGACTTGTCAGATTGTTTGGAGACAAATTCATAACAAAAATATTGATGTGATTAGATTCTTTGGCATTCGTCAGCATTAAATAAGGTTTTCTTTAGACTTCAAAGCGTGAATCATAATTTGCCCAGGGAAAAAGTTCAATGAAGTTTAGCTGAAGTTATTCTCATGGGAGAATACAGAGTCTAGAGGAAGAAAAATTCAATTTTCTTGTGAGGGAAATTACAAAACACAATTTATCTCTGTAAATTGACATTTAGAAACAATGTTGTTCGTCCGTTCAATCTCCTTTTTTTTTTTTTCCTTCCTTTTAGTATGAAGAAACGCTAGTAAAATGACAGGTTTGGGGCTTGGCTGCAATTTGAAATCATCCTTTTGTGTTTGGACAGTGACGGGTTTGGGTTGGCATTTTCAGAAACTGAATATTTAGTTTCATGGCACTTTATGGCGTTTTGATGGAGGCCCATTGCAAAGTGATTCTGAAATGCTGATATATTCTCAGGGGCACGATTTCTAGCTTTGAAATGCTTCAGGGTTCACTTAAAAAGTTTACGGGGACAACAGAACAAATTGTTGGGGGAAAAACACATCTCTGTTTTTAATCATACTAAAATAAAAATAACTGCCAAGCCTAGGAAATCAGGAGTCCCTGCATTTCACATGAATACGGGTATATTGTATGCTAAGGCTCTCTACAGGAATCTGAACTACTAACAGTCGAAGCAAATTGGTGCCAGATAAGAGTCAATGGAATTCAAGTGGGCTGGACTTAGATCTCGTACAGATGCAAAGAGACTCAAGGCTTATGACATGCTTGACCCCTCCCGCCAGCTCAGCCTTCTTAACCTTCTCTTCTCTTTCCCTTATAGTTTCAAACTCAGGGTTATCTTCCTCCTCTCCTCTCCTCCCCCCCCCTTCTCTCCCCTCCCCTCCTCTCCTCCAATGCAATAGTGTAATAGCATTCTGGCCACAAGAGGGCAGTGATTGAACAAGGGAACTCCTCAATGTCTGTAAATTTATTGCAGAAGGAATTAGGGTTACATGGGTGGTCTAGCTTTTTTTTTCCCTATAACTTTTTTTGATACACATCTTCAAAATTAATATTAGGAATAATGACAGGAAGGAAGGAAGGAAGGAAGGAAGGAAGGAAGGAAGGAAGGAGAGGGAAGGGAGAGGAAGGGGAGGGGAGGAGAGGGGAGGGGAAGGAAGGAAGGAAGGAAGGAAGGGAGGGAGGGAGGGAGGAAGGAAGGAAGAAAGGAAGGAAAAGAGATTAATAGAAGAGGAAGGGAAGGGTAAAGAGGAGGAAGGAAGGAGTATATAGGAATTTCAGCTTAATAGCATAGCAGAGTCATCTCTCCAACAGCTCTAGTTGCTCTCACTATAATCTTACCTTTGTGTGCATTTATGTGTTGATGGGACAACTTCATTGGCAATTGTTTTGCATTATTGCATTCTAAAACTCCCTGCATAGCACTGCATTCTTATCTTGACTCACAAAAACCGATTTGATTTGGCATGAAGAGAGTTTACGCGGAGGCAAAATGAGAGCCTTGCTTGTATTGTAGTTAATAGTATTGAGCTAGAAACCTGGAAATTGAGTTCAAGTTCTGCCTTGGACGCAAAAGGCAGTTGAGTGACAATAGCCCCGTGTCTTTCTCTTAGCCATAGGAAGAGGGAGGCAAGGGCAAACCACAGCAAATCACTTCTGAAAACTTTGCCAAGGAAATTGCATAGACTTCTTCCTGTGGTCACTAGGAGCCAAGGTTGAGCCAAGGACAATAACAATGCAGATAATCCTTAACTTATGACCACAACTGAACCCAACATTTCTGTTGCTACGCGAGGTGGTTTTTACGTGAATTTCGCCCCATTGGAAGAAGCTTTTACTGCCACAGTTGTGAAGGGAATTGTTGCAATGATTAAGTTAGTAATACAATTGTGAATCTGGCTTCTCCAGTTATGCTTGTAAGAAGGTCACAAAAAGGGATCCCATGACCCCATGACACTGCGGCTGTCATAAGCGGTTGCCAAGCATCTGAATTTTGATCATGTAACCATAAGGATGGTGCAACAGTGTTAAGGGTGGAAAAATGGTCATAAATCACTTTTTTTCAGTGCCTTTGTAACTTCGAACCGTGACTAAATGAGCCATTGTAAGTCGAGGACTACCTGTAAAGATGAAACACTGGAAAAACTCAATCGCTCTTGTTGCAAAAGAGAGGGGTGGAGTGCTGCAATTCTTTTGCATGTCGAAAAGTGCATTATGGAAACTATTTATTGTAAAAATCCCTAATGCTTATTCACAGAAGCCCCATTAGTATGCTGATCCACAGAGCCCTTGCATGATTCTGCTAATCCTTAGTTCTGCTCAGAAGTGTTTGATTGCATCTTCATCCAACAAAAGAGATCTGTGAAGGGACTCTGAAAACTCTTGCCCCACACGGTTGTGGCCTGTCAGCTGCCAACCCCTCCAGAAGTTGAATTGGTGGAGGAGGAGGAGTGGGAGTCAGGATCAGCCTCAAGGGAACCTGAGAGCTCTGAGGGGGAAGAGGGACTAGAGCTGGCAGAGAGAGCGAAAAGAGAGAGAGAGAGAGAGAGAGAGAGAGAGAGAGAGAGAGGGAGCCTGGGCTGTCCGTCAGTCCTCAGATGGAGAGTCAACAGCTCCCAGGTCTGGAGGTGGCTGATGAGGAAGAGGAGGAACAGCTGGGTCCAGTGCCTGACGCGCAGATGCACAGAAGGCAGAGGAGAGGAGAGCAGTGGAAATCTATGGGGCGGTCCTTGGGAAAGAAGAGCCACCACTGCTAGTGAAGCCCCACCCTAGCTCTGGGGATAAAAGGCAGGGGGTGGAGATGAATAAATGTGGCAGACAACTATTCATCTTCTGGCCAGATGGACTTTTTTTTACGTTTTTATTTTTTAAGACAAACATATACAAACAAAACATAAAAAACATCTTCCATTTTATATACATACAGTGTGTCTTTTGTGCTATCCTTTTGTAGTCATTCCTCCTAGCTTATATCAATTTTCACGTTGTCAAACTAATATATGTTTATATATTTATCAGTTATTAATCATCCATGACTAAACTATTTATTCCATCATTTTATATGAGATGTTCCAAGTTTTATCGTACAATTTATGTTATACTTTCAACCAACCGTTATTTATGTCTATATGATGTCTTATATCAATCTATTAAATTTCTATCACAAAATTATCTAGTCTATTACATTACCATGTCTTTTTGTCCAACCATTGAGAAAACAAATCCCATATCATATAAAATTGTTTATCTTCTTGTTCTCTAATTTCAAATGTCAATTTACTCATTTCAGCATAGTTCATAATTTTCCTAATAACTTCCTCCTGCATAGGTATTTTATCATTTTTCCAATTCTTAGCAAATACAATGGCCAGATGGACATGTTAGCTTGCGTTGAGAGAGGAACTTTTTGCCTGGGCTGCTGGCATTCCTAATAAAGGAATCTTTGGGTTCATTTCAGGGGGTTTGTCATGTTTGGGGAACTGGGTCGGAACACAGAGAAGCTGAACCCATTATAGTGGGTTTTGAAAGAGAGGTTAGACAGGTCAAAATATATAGATTCTCCGTATGTCACAATCCAAAATTTGTCTTGAAAAATAGATCTCGAATGGGTTCCTCTCACTCAAGTTTGTTCTCATATGTTGTTGGTTTGCCCTCCAAACTTGGCGATTTGGTTGCAAACATTTCATCCCATTCAAAGAGGCATCTTTTGATGTGCTTGGAATCACCAAGCTGGGAGTTTAAACCAACAACATACCTACCAACCCGAGCTGCTAATATTCAAAGACATTGTTCTGGTATGTTAAAGCTACTTGAGTAACAGCTTTCAAACAGATGTCAGCTCATTTTAAGCAGATTGGAAAAACAAGGTATTTCCACCATCTTTCTCTATTTTGGATGCCAGGATTCCTCAGTTCATTATATGTTCAATAATTCTTAATAAGTGCTCCTGAGCTTGAAAAGCAGTCCGGTTCTGACACCTCCAAGCAATCATCGGATATTCTGCCCAATTGTCAGTTATTATCTCTCCCCACTCCTCATTCTAGGCCCATCATCTGTGGTTTCAAAACTCTTGTTTTAGAAAGGGAGATGTAATTGCAACCATTAAGAATTTGCATGGCAGTTATCAACCCTAGTAGTTTTTATCGCCTTCCTGAAACATTGCTAAATCGGCCTAGCTAGAGATGAAGTCTTAACGATGTTTAAAAACCAAACTCTGCCATACAGGTTTTTTTTTTTTTTTGGCTGAAGCTGCCTTTTTCCTTGGGGATATTGATAGCATTAGAAAAAGACCCTCCACCAGCTCTTTGCAAGCAAGTGAGAGGGCTCACATTATACCTGCAACTGTCAGACTCAATTACCCATAATGGGCTTTGCAACTCAGTGATTAATTTGGTAATCAAAGTGGATATTTCAATAATGGCTAGCAATGAAAAAAAAAAAACCCTCTAAAATAGATATAAACTATTTTTTATTTTGAGGAGGGGGGTCTTTGAATTGGCAGCTGATACCTCTCCATTGTATGAGAAGTGGCAGGGAGGTGAGAAAAAAATAGGAGAGCTAGCTGCCGATCGTAGTGGAAAGAAAAATAAAGAATCCCTGCAATGTTTCATCCAGGTTGCCAAAATGTTTGATGTGTTTTTTTTTTTCAATAGAGGTAGAATCGGCTCTTTTCTTTGCTAAGTTGAAGCAACATACAATGGGGGCAAGAACACTATATCCATGGTTATAACACCCAGTCAGTTCAACTTCCTGAGTTTTTAAGAGCTTCATTTTTTCTTTCTTTCATACTTTCATAAAAATGACTCGTTTGCTTCAAGCAGCACTTCCCAAATATTTCTCCATCACCCCAACCTATTATTAGAAAATCCTTATTTTAATGCCCCTGTTGTGGTTGGGTAACCAGTTTGTGTGTCGTTTGCTCCCTCCTCCAAAGAAATCACTTTTATCCAATGTGGGGTAATTTAACCGCGTTTGGGAAGCAATGGTCTAAAGAAGATGTCAAGTGTGAAAGATCAGGTCCACGTGTGAAGGTCCAATTAAGCTGATTTATTGTTATTCATGTCTTTGCACAGGTACCTTCTCAATTCATGATTTGCACCTGCTTCAGATTAGATAAAGATCAACAGAATTTAGGAGAGGTGGGAATTAGTTCACTTATGGCTATATAGAGATTCTAGGCTGCTGCCTTTTTTAACTCCACCCCAGATTCTGCCAGTCTTCCTACAGTTGGCTCTAACGTCTTTGCTTCCCTTTCAGTTTACTTATTAGTGAATCCACTAGTTACAAAATATTTGCTTGTGAATATTTATAGGTCTTAGTGCTTTCCTAAAGTCCTTAGGCTACAAACATTCTATTAACCTGCTGAAAAAAAAACAAAAAACAGATGGATAACTGGGTCTCCCAACATCCTTACTGAATCCTTCAAAACTTCCACTTGTCCACCCTGTCTGAAAATTAGCCAGGTGGTTTCTTATCATTTCTAGCCACCCATCTCTTACAGATTAACATAATTGGAAGGTACCTTGTAGGTCATCTAGTCTGATCCACCAGCCAAGCAGGAGACCCTCCACCATTTCTGACAGACGGCAGTCCAATCTCTTATCCATTTTAAAGCAGAGAGTCTGGAAACACTGTCAACCCTAAAAGATGTTACAAGCGATTAAAAACAAAGAAGTCTTTGTTTGGCCTCTTTGAGTTACGTTTCATACAGATAGGAGGTAGGATTGCATTGTTAAAGCTTCAGCTTAGATTCCTCGGGGGAACTTTAACTTCTCAAGTTCAGCTCAACCTGTTGAATCATGTATTTATTAAAGAGCAGGGGCAGGCAAGTGAATGAGTTTCCCCCATTCACCTAGATATGAATTAAAGGAAACTGGTATGCATTCTCCCCCCCCCCCCCCCAGCCTTAACACTTTAAGCCTCTCTGAACTACAAGAGGTGATATAACAGAGGTGACATTGAAGCAAGTGGTCGAGTGAACTTGCTTCTTCTTGAAAATGACTTTCGAAATGCCTGTCTCTCTCTCTGATCTGGATTCTACCATTTTTTAATTGAAGGAATTTTCCTTCCTTCCTTCCTTCCTTCCTTCCTTCCTTCCTTCCTTCCTTCCTTCCTTCCTTCCTTCCTTCCTTCCTTCCTTCTTTCCTGCCTTCCTGCCTTCCTGCCTTCCTCTTGCTTTTCCTTCCTCCTTTCCTCTGTTAATCTCCTCCACTGCCCTTCCCTCCCTTCCTCTTCCCTTCTCTTGTTTTTCCTCCCTCCCTTCCTCTATCAATCTTCCTTCTTTCCTTCCTTCCTTCCCCCTTCCCTCCTTCTGTATTTCTTCTTTCCTACTGTGCAAAAATAATATTTTCATCAGGATCCTGTTGAATCATGAAAACACAAAATGTCTTAATAATAACTAGCAATGGCATAAGAGGGATAATGGGGTAAAGGAAACAAACTGCATGTTAATTTACTTATTCTGTCATGCATGCATAAACAAACTTCATGCAGAATTGCGCAGCCACTACTTTAAATCCAGGTATCTTTCACCTGGCAATGCCCCTTCGCTCTTAGATTCACCTTCCAGTAAAAGGCTCACTGAATCATCTGGTGTGACCGTATGGTCTTTAACCCAAGTAATTTGTGTGTGTGTGTATGCACACACGCATTTGGGTGAGCCCGTGGCAATCTCAAAGGATGAAAAGGCACCTCTTTATAGTTGAATCAAGGTGGATTTAGGCTTCGTGCCAACCTTTTTGAGTTGTAATTGCTGAAGATCTCCTTAGCCCAGCTCAACCAAAGAAGGAAGCAAAACAGAAGTTTCTGACGTATTATAAATGGGTGTCCTCTTTGCAGACAGGGACAGAGAAGGAGGCTCCTGGCCAAAAGTCAGACAAGAATGAAGCACATCTGAATCCCAGCAATACCCTCTTGCTGACAAACCTCTAGGGAGTTGTGCCCCAAAATTTGGGAATCTCTACTTTTAAACACTTGACTCAGCGGTTAAAAATGCTGAGCTCGTCTTCTGGAAAGCATAGGTTTGAGATCCGAATGCCGCAGGATAGGGCGAGCTCCCATCCTTGCCCCTGCTCCTGCTCATCCTTGCCCCAGTTCGAAAGCATACAAATGCGAGCAGATAAATAGGTACCACTTTGGTGAAAAGGTAACTGTGTTCTTTGCACATTGGCATATAGGCATGCTGGCCATGGGACCATGGGAAATGTCTTCAGACAATATGGGCTCCCTTGGCTAGGAAACCGAGATGAGCACCACCCCCTGAAGTCGGACACAACTGGACAGGGGAAGCCTTTTCCTTTTAACACATTGGTTCCATGAGGGATTGGTAGACAAAACATCCACTTAAAAAGAGGTCTTGGTGTATACTGTCTTCTCACCACCATTGAAGTTCAGCTTCCCACCTTATGGCCTATTCCACCACCGCCACCCTTTGGCCTCCCCAAAAGAAAACCAAGGAAGAACTGGTGTACATAGGGGTGACATGATAGCATAGTTCCAATATCTCAGGGGCTGCCATGAAGAAGAGGGGGTCAAGCTAGTCTCCAAAGCACTTGAGGGCAGGACAAGAAGCAATGGGTGGAAACAAATCAAGGAGAGAAGCAACCTAGAACTAAGGAGGAATTTCCTGAGAGTTAGAACAATTAACCAGTGGAACACTGGAAGTTTTTAAGAAGAGATTAGATAACCATTTGTCTGAAGTGGTGTAGGGTTTCCTGCCTAAGCAGGGGGTTGGACTAGAAGACCTCCAAGGTCCCTTCCAACTCTGTTATTCTATTCTATTCTATTCTATTCTATTCTATTCTATTCTATTCTATTTACTCTATTCTATTCTACATTCCAATATCTATTCTATTCTATTCTGTTCTGTTCTGTTCTGTGCTGTGCTGTGCTGTGCTGTTCTGTTCTATTCTATTCTATTCTATTCTATTCTATTCTATTCTATTCTATT
>NW_020769350.1:4621261-4633889 GCF_900518735.1 Pseudonaja textilis | reverse complement strand
AATTCTAATTCTAATTCTAATTCTAATTCTAATTCTAATTCTAATTCAATTCTTTCCTAATTTCTATCTATTCTATTCTATTTTCTACTCTACTCATTCTAATTCTATTCTGCTGTACTGTACTGTACTCTACTCTATTCTATTTTTCTCTTAACCCTGAGCCCTGTTTAATTTAGCAGTCACTTGGATTTCACTATCTCAGATAATTTCAGTTCTGTAAATGACTCCTGACCACCATTGCCTCCAAGCTTTGCTTGATGATGGAAAAACAAATCCGGACAACTTCCCAGGGCTTCCTTGTCTTGTGCTGCAGCCACATTCCCTGGCTTCCTCCCACCTCCCCCCTTTGCTCCTATCAGATAGCGGTGTCTTCCATCTCCCCAGATAATCCTGCTGCTGACTCCTTTGCCCAAGATGCCAAATTGAATATTTGCTCTTCAGAAATGAGGATTAGTGTGTTGATGGGCTGGCTTACACGTGGCTGCAAAGGTCAGTGCAAGATCCCAGAGGAGGAAGAGGAAAGAGGGAGGGGTGGGTGAACAAAACAGAAGAGCCAGACAGCAGCTGGTTGTGTCTGGAAGGAAGGTGCTATTTTTTTTTGTAATAGCTGGTGCATTAAAAAGGGAGCCGTGGATGATTTAAAACTGTTCGGTCCTGATGCAAAAGTCAGATGTGGTGGGTTCTATGTGCCTTTCTGGGTTGCATGCCTACCAAGCAGCATGCAAATTATCCAAATGCACTTAGTTCTTCCAGTATACTGGATCAATAGCTTTTGCCTTTCATAAGAGGGGAGAGAAGGAGGAATCCTGCAAAGGCCAATATTGGCAACAGATAATAATAGATAAAGTGTACAGGGGCAGACTGAAGGCCAAATGGATCAGTCAGAAGACGAATGATGTGTCTCTCTCCTAAATCCTTTTGCACGTAACTTTCTTTTGCTATTTGCTTATATGAAAAGGGAACATCGTACTTGTGATGACCCAAGACGTGGCACAAAGGCAACACAGCCAGAATAATAAGTAGGGGTCTCTTTATTAGCTCCAACTTTGCCCCGAATGTTCCGGTTACCTTCCGGTCTGGAGAAAAACTTGCCCAGGAACCTGCAACAGCCTTTGACTACAGATATTCCAGTCCAAAATGTTATAAACAGAAAACTTTAAACTATGAATCCAGCAAGACAAGATAAGGTAATAAATCCGACAGGCCAAGATAAGAAGTTCCAGAAGTGAAGTAACACAGCGGTAAATCAAACCAGTTAGTAGGATGCCAGAAACTCACATAAAAGCAGCCAATATGAGATAAGCTCAACATTTGTTCCTGACAAACGCCCCTCCCAAACCGCCTCTCCTTTAAACTCCCTTCCCAGGTGTGTCTTGTGAAGGGAATCGGGGTCCTTTCCTCCCTTGTAAGCCATGCAACCCACATTGCTCTCTTCTTCCCTGCATGACCTAAGATGAAGAGGGGGTGGGCCTTGGTCTTCCTCTGACCCCCTCTCCTTTGTTCTATCTCTCCCCTGCTCTGCCCAGCCTGACTTCGCCCTTTCCCAGTTTCCTCCACAGCCAACAGAGCCACTCTCCTGCTCCCTGTCAGATGTTCATCTTCCTCCTGGGATTCAGCCTCGAAGGGGGCATGACAGTTTTCCTTTGCTTTTTTTTCACTTATATGGGGACCCGACATGAATCAACAGTAGGATGCAGAAATAGAAATATAGCTTCCGAACCAGAGGAGATAATGATTCATTCATTGCTATTGGTTTGGTCCCAGGATAAATCTTGGGCCCAGTTCTCAAAATAGAATTTAACAGAAGAAGAGTAGAAAGGGACCTTGGAGGTCTTCTAGTCCAACCCCCTGCTCAAACAGGAGACGTTATATCCTTTCAGACAAATGGCTGTCCAATCTCTTGTGAACCATCTCCAGTGATGGAGCAGCCACCATTTCTGGAAGCAACTTACAGTGAGAACAAGCAATTGTTCTCACTGTGTGGAAATTTCTCCTTAGTTCTAAGTTGCTTCTCTCCTTGATGAGTTTCCATCCATTGCTTCTTGTCTTGCCTGCTGGTGCTTTGGAGAATAGCTTGACCCCTTCTGCTTTATGGCAGCCTCTCAAATATTGGAGCAGTGGTATCATGTTACCTTTAGTCCTTCCTTTCACTAGGATTAACTTAAGAAGAATTCAGGCCAAATGGTACTGAGTCATGAAGAGACTCCAGTTCTATGAGAAGAAAGGAACAGAATATGTTTTACCTGGAAAAGAAAAGAAAAATACATTGATAGCAGGCTTCTCAGGGATGACCTCTTTCATCATGGACTGTAGGAAGGCAGGTTCCTGATGAATATAGGGAAAACTTTCTAGTGGTAAGAACAACAAGGGAAGTGACTCTTCGTTGGATGTAGTCTAGCAGAGCCATCTATCAAAGATGCTTTCATTTGATAGGATGCTTCATTCGATTCCTACACTGAAGATGGATGGGATGCCCGAAATAGCTGCTACAGACTTCATGAGAAAAAAGTACCGCAATACTTGAAACACACAGGGAGGAAGAGAAACAACAGGAAAGGCAGATAAACCCATTGTCAAGTTCCAAGTAATCCAACCATCATAAAATGCACTCAGAGGCATTTCTATTCCTCAAAGAACTATTTTATTTAATTGTACATCTCGGCACGAACTGGTGGAAGCCAGTACTGAAAGTTTCCCGGGCTTCCACATCACTATAGTTAAACTTTTCTTAGTTTTCCAAAACAATATGCCACATTGTCCAATCAGGATATAAAATAGTTTCCTGGAAACTCCGTTCCTCCTTCCTCTGGCCAAACAACAATTGGAATGCAGCTGACTCATCACCCAACTATATTGTTTTGGCTGGAGCTCCATCCACCTCAGTTTTCCACTCTTCCTTCCCAAGTGTGTCAAACTGACTTCATGTGATTCCACCACCAAACTAAATTCAGGCTTGACACCCAAATATTCAAAAAAAAAAAAAGAATAATCTAAACTAAACGTCCTTGTACTCACCAGTTTGGTAGTGTAGTTGAGGCATAAGGCTAGCAACCAGGAGACCATGCTTTGGGCACAGATTAAAGCTAGCCGGTCAGTTTCTCTCAGTTCTAGGAAGTAGGCAATGGCAAACCACTTCTGAGAACCTCGCTAAGAGAAGTTGCAAGGGACTACAGTAGTCTAGGTAGATGCCTCAAGTCAACAGTGACTTAGAGACATATATCAACAAAATTGGACTTTTCTATGAAAGAAGGAAGGAAGGAAGGAAGGGGAAGGAAAGAAAAAAAGAAAGAAGAAAAGAAGGAAAGAAAGAAAGGATGGATTGAAGGAAGGAGATAGAAAGAAAGAGAAAAGAAGGAAGGAAGGAAGGAAAGATAGAAAGAAAGAAAAGAAAAAGAAAGAAGAAAAAGGAAGGAAAGGAAAAGGAAAAAAGGAAAACTAGAGAGAAAGAGAGAAAGAAAGAGAGAGAGAGAGAGAGAAAGAAAGAAAGAAAGAAAGAAAGAAAGAAAGAAAGAAAGAAAGAAAGAAAGAAAGAAAGAAAGAAAGAAAGAAAGCCTTTTTGACTGAAACATTTTGAGTGCCAGAATTCAGTTCTTGTGCTGGGTCACCTTGGAAAACCATATCCTGCTGCTAAGAAATACACGTCAGTTGCAGATGTTTAATAAACTGCATAATACAGCAAAGATTTGCATCCACTCAGGTGACATTTTTCTTAAAAGAGCATTAGGCAGCAAAAACACATTTTCCTTTTTTTTTCTCCCCCCCTAATCTTTCCTCAGCCGATCCTTGATCATTTATTACTTTTTATACGAAAGCCGCCTAGATGTCAGCCCATTATAGAAATAACATCCCAGTTCTTTAGTCTAAGAGACAAAGTTTCGGTGTTCCAATTTTTGCCTGAGGTGTTAGAGGACAGCAAAAGGAAAACAAACAACTCCCTCTGCCTCTCCCGTACAGGTGGATAATTCCTTTTGTCATAGCCAATTTGAAGGTAATTCTGCATCCCTTAATATGAAAAGCTGAGCAAGTTTGCTTCAGATTTTTCACGCCACGAAGCTCAAGGGGAGGGGAAGGAGGACTTACTCCCAGAATTGTTAGGAGCTGGAATTCAAATCAAGGAAATGTCCATCTTGGCCTGCTGCTTCCAGTACAGAATTAATTGCCAAACCCACCATTGCAGATGGGCAATTAATTTAGTATCAATTGCAAAGTAATTCACATATTTGCAATTCCGCACTGTAATTCCAAATTGTTCAAAGGCATTTAAAGCTCGTTGGCATTCCCTGAGGGAGGACGAAGTCTAAATGTGAGCTTTATCGGAGAGAAGAGAGTTGATTTGGTTTGTAAATTTGCAAAGTTGTATTTATTTATTCAGCCTTGCTTGCTAATATTGGCTAATGTTTCAGAGTTTGCAGGCTCTGAATAATACTTTTACCTGTACACAGGCATTAAATTTGCATACTTTGAATGCCGACTTGTAGCTCTGCAAGACCTTTGAACCCACCTAGCTTCCTGCTTGCTCTGGCAACTGTGTAGTAAAGAAGAGTACTTAAAGAATTGCAAGGAGACAGGTTTTCCATTAAGTTAATGGACACGAGTGGAAGGCAGATTCTGAAATGTATTAGTGATTGTGATGTAAGATTCAGCACATTTGGTTCATATTAATTAGCACTGAATACAAATGCTGTGTAACATTAGAAATATCATCTCTTCCATCAAGGTAATGATCAATGAGCAGCCACTTCTTAGCTCTAGTAGGAAATGGCAATAGAAAAGTTTCTCACTTCAGAAAATTAGGCTGTCCAAGAGAATGCAGGAAACCAAATCTGCTAAACTATCTCATTTGAAACATGAGAACTTTATTTATTTGTATGTCAAATTAACAAAATAACTGTGGACAAATGGATAATCCTAGAATTGTTGTCACGTAAAATATCATCTGCAAGGTACTACACTTCCATGTATTTTTAGTATTTATTTGATTTGTCAGTCGCTTACAAGATACAGGTATAAGAATAAATATAGTTTTGAATACATGAGATAAATACTTATAAGAAAAATTAAAAAAACGACAGGAAAGGGAAGGTAGGCACAGTGTTTCTGTGGCAAAAGGATTTGCCAGTGAAGGATTTGCCCGGAGAACACCCAGTTTTGCACCCACATGAAATTGTCCACCGAAGTGGTACCCATTTATCTACTTGCAGTTTTTGGACTGCTTTGTTGGTAGAAGCTGGAGTGTGTGACGGGAGCTCATCCCGTCTTGTGGCAGCAATGGGTCTCAAACGTGAGGCTGTTGATAGTCACCCAGTTTTCTTTCTTGTGAGCCACCCTTCACACAAGCATTCTGTCAGATTCCAAGTAATACACCCATAGTAAATAGAACTCCAAGGCAGGTGAATTCCTCAAAGAACAATTTCACTGAATATATCATATTGGCACAGGCTGGTGAAAACCAACTCTGAATGTTCCTGTGGTTTTTGCCTAATTAAAAGGAAAAGTTTTTTGCCTTCTCCAAACAACCAGTCACATGGTCCAATCAAGGTACCATCCAGTTTCCTGGTGATATCATTCCTCCTCTCTCTGACTACCTGTCAGTATGTCCTTGGTTCCCAGGAAGAAAGTATTTTGCTTTGGCTACAAATCTCAGCTATCTTTAATTCCCCCTCTCCCTCTCCCTCGGCATTCAGTGTGGCAACACTGAAACCTCAAAATGACCCTGGTCAGGTCAGCTTCAGGGTTCACACTTCTCTACCAAACCACTAGATCAGGGTGGGCAACTATGGCCCCTTGATGACCTGTGCTGGCTCAGGATTTCTGGGAAATGAAGTCCACAGGTTGTCAAGGGGCCATAGTTGCTCACCTCTGTTCTAAGTAGGCGTAGGTATGCCCAGCTATCCTAGAACCCGTGTCTTTCTTAATTCATCAGTTGTATTGTGGAATGGGCAATTTGGAAGGAACCATTTAGGGCACTGTGTTGAAACACCCCTCTCTCCATCAGCACAAAAATCCAAATTAAAGCATCGGTGACAGATGGCTCTCCAATATCTAGTTCCCATGTTGTTCTCAATCCTAGAAAATTTTCCCCTAATACTCAACCAGAATCTTCTTTCCTGCAGCTTAAGACCATTATGATAGATGATCATAATTTGATCCCTCTGAAATTTGCTGGGCTTTGCTTATTTCTTTGCCATGTTTGTCCACTTCCTTTCTTGCTGATCCCCAAATCTCCGGCCTGGGGAAAGGGAGTAGCATAATGCTGGGAGAAGCAGCCAGAAATGACATCATTAGGTAAATGTCATCTTTCTGCTTTCTTTGCAAAGTTGGAAAGAGTTTGCTGTCTGCACATCATCCTCTCTGCATTTTCCTCCTGGATTGTCTTCTTCCCTCCTAAAAATATTATTCTCAAATACCTGATAAATATTTAACACCGGTATGAAGATAATCAGGCTCAATATTTGTTTGTAAGGGTGGGGGAGTGATGTGACAGCCCCCCTACTGATCAGATCTTGATTCAAATCTTTTACAGTTGATTCATTAACTAGTCTGCTGCTGGGAGAGATAGGCTGGTCGATCCTTACAGTTCTCTTCATTCCTAGGGGTGAAGTGTTACATGCAGGGGTGGGATTCAGCTGCTTTGGATTTGGTTCAGGCGAACCGGATGTTAAATTTACATCTGGTTCGCTGAATTGGGAGTTGAACTGACCGCCTGGCCCCGCCCACCCCACCGCACCCCTCCAAGGCACACAGCTCCTTTTTGGGATGCAGGTAACTGCAGGATCTGCGCAGAGGGCTCTGGGAGGGCGAAAAACAGGACTTCCTGAAGCCCAGAAATGGGCTTGTTTTTGGCTTTAGGATGGTCTCCGGACCCCAGGGGAGGCAGTTTTTGCCCTCCCAGAGGCCCGAGGGAAGCCTCCAGACTCCAGGGAAGGTGCAAAATGGCCCTCCCGGATGTTCTGGTAGGCCACACCCACTATGGCCATGTCCACTCAGCACCTGGGCAGCAAACCGGATTTTTGAATCCCACCCCTGTTTATGTGACAATATGCATATTAAAAATAAAGAAAAGTTTTGCACTAGTGGAGAATATCTGTAGTTCAGGTGTAGGATGAGGGTTGTTGAATGTAGGTTCCCCATTAGGAGAATGAGGCTCGATTGTGGTTCATAAGTCGAGGACTACCTGGATATGCCAGTAGAAAAAGAACCTGAAAAATATTTTAAGATCCATAAGGAAGGGTAAGAGAAAAGGGAAGCAGTCTTCGCCGTGTGCTGAGCAATCCTCCTGCATGCTATTAAGAACATTTATTAATATTCTGCCATGATTTTTGTCTCAGAGGATTCTAAATAACTTCGCAAATTACTGATGTAAATCACATTGGGTAATACTGAACACAGCCACCTCTGGAGGGTTGTATAACAAGTCAACTATGCAGCTAGCCTGAGATGGAATAGCAGCTTCAAGGGAAACGAATGGAGTGAGTGAGCACATTAGATCTGAGAGAGGCAGAAAGCTATAAACCTGGACTGCAACAGGCTGGCTTTTGTGGTTTAGGATATAAAATACTGGGTTTAGGCATTGGTGGGATTCAGCCGGTTCACACCAACCAGTTGTTAAGTTTCTGAGCAGTTTGGTGAACTGGTTGTCAGAAGAAATCATTAGGGCAGAGAAGCAGTTGTTAAATTATTTGAATCCCACCACTGGGTTTAGGAAACAGGATGATACCCTATTAGTCGAAGTGCAAACCATCTAGATTTCCTGTATCTCTTCTTCTTGATTAAGGGCAGGACACAACATGAGAATGAGTTGTCCCAAAGGTGCTTTTGTCAAGAGGCAACGGGACTTTCTGTGTTTTCCCTTGAAGAGGTTTTACTTCTCATCCAAGAAGCTTCTTCAGTTCTTCACTTCAGTTCTTCTTCAGCAGAATTGAGGAAGCTTCTTGGATGAGAAGGGAAATGTCTTCGAGGAAAAACAAAGAAAGTCCAGTATGACTGAAAATCTCCATAGATAATGAAAATGAGTTGGAAGAATCCTCAGATAGCAGCATTGGAAAAGAAAAAAAAAACGTTGTATTTCTGAATGCTGCCATGACATTAAACCATGATAAATGTTTAACTGCAGGTAAGTTTAGTAGCAGCTATCAATAAAGGAGAATATTTGTAGCTCAGGGTTGAAAAGAGGGATCCTTGTTGCTCTCTGAGCTTGGTTGTTTTCTTGCAAACCTTTCATTACTCAAACTAATAACATCATCAGTGCGAGGGGTAGAATCACATGCAACAATCAGCACCCAACACAGTTGCCCACGCAGCCAAATAGATTAATACTGTAGATTATCACTGATGATATCATCTAGCTAGTTTGGGTAATGAAACATCTCCAAGAAAACAACCAAGCTCAGAGAACTACCACGGACCACTAGCAACTATATTCTGGGTTCTGCAGCCAAGGAAAGCCTAAAGGATCCATTGATTGAGATTGGGGTCTATCAGAAGACTTTTGTACAAGTCTTATAATATAGAATAATAGTTAGAAGGGACCTTGGAGGTCTTCTTGTCCAACCTCTTTTGGCTCTTTTTGAAAGTCTTCAGTGATGGAGCACCCACAATGCCTGAAGCAAGCTTTTCCATTGGTTATAGCTCTCACTGTTAGGAAATTTCTCCTAGGTGGCTTCTCTCCTTGGTTAGTTTCCATACATGGTTTCTTGTCTTGTCTTTTGGTGCTTTGGTAAATGTGACCTTGTGACCTATCAACTTTGCTTGCTTTCTTCCATGTGGGCATTTGCCATCAACAGCTTGCCTTCAGAAGTTGTGGGAGCTTCACTCCTGGAAGTTTTCAAGAAGAGACTGGACTGCCATCTGTCAAAAATGGTGTAGGGTCTGCTTGAGCAGGGGGTTAGACTAGATGACCTACAAGGTCCCTTCCAACTCTGTATCTATCTACCCACCCACCCACCCACCCACCCAGCCAGCCAGCCGTCTGTCTGTCTGTCAAAGCTATCTATCTATCTATCTATCTATCTATCTATCTATCTATCTATCTATCTATCTATCTATCTATCTATCTATCTATCTATCTACCCATCTGTCTGTCTGTCTGTATGCCTGCCTGCCTGCCTACCCATCTACCCACCTACCCACCTATCCATCTGTCTCTCTGTCTCTGTCTCTCTTTCTCTCTGTCTCTGTCTCTGTCTCTGTCTCTGTCTCTGTCTCTGTCTCTCTCTCTCTCCCTCCCTCCCTCCCTCCCCATCTAACATTAAAGTGACTGTGTAGGCAGCAGGGTGGGGTGTCATTTGCAGGACGTGGTTCTACCATTATGGTCATTTTCCTCACATTTTCTGTATTAAGGGCCCAATGCGCACATGCTGCTGGATTGTATCATTGCTGACATGGTCGAGAAGGGAGATTTTTAATGACCAACAGAACATATGCATCTTCATGACATATAGATGGCTGTTTCTCCCAGTAGTAAAATGAAGCCTGGATGTGTCTTTGCAAAGACTTGTAAAGAAACCCTCCATCTGGGCACCTCTGCTGTGCTGCGACTCATCTGAAGCTGACCAGATGGCTTGCTATAAAACAACGTTGGAAGAGAGAAGGAGTGTAGCCTTCTCAGACATACGATAGGATTCCCAGAGAGTCTCTTCCATTTGGCTTGGCACTTCTATGTCTTACTCTGTTGATGTTTTGAGCTTGGCTGGGGAAATGTTCAGAAATTGATAAATTGGTGAATGAAGGGAGAAGGAGCTGCTATGACCAAATACAGATATAGATTAACAGAGTTGGAAGGGACCTTGTAGGTCATCTAGTCCGACCCCCGCCCAAGCAGGAGACCCTCTATCATTTCTGACAAATGGCAGTCCGGTCTGTTCTTGAAAGCTTCCAGGGATGAAGCTCCCACAACTTCTGAAGGAACTTCTGTTCCATTGGTTGATTGTTCTCACTGTCAGAAAATTCCTTCTTATTTTCAGGTTGAATCTCCTTGATCAGTTTCCATCCATTGTTCCTTGTCTGGCCTTCAGGTGCCTTGGAAAATGGTTTGAACACCCCCCCTCCTCTCTGGGGCAGCCCCTCAAATATTGGAAGACTGCTATCCTGTCACCCCAAGGTCCTTCTCTTCCCTAGACTAGCCATGCCCAGTTCCTGCAACCATTCATCGTATGTTTTAGTCTCCAGCCCCCTAATCATCCTGGTTGCTCTTCTCTGCACTCTTTCTAGAATCTCAACATCATTTTTGTAGTGTGGTGACCAAAATTGGATGCAGTATTCTAGGGGTGGTCTTACTAAGGCTTTATAGAGTGGTATTAGTACCTCACTTGATCTTGATTGTATCCCTCTGTTAATGCAGTTTAGGATTGCATTGGCTTTTTTGGGTGCTGCCACACACTGTTGACTCATATTTAATTGGTTGTCCACTCAGACTCCAAGATGCATCTGACAGTTCCTGCTCTTAAGTCTGATCAAAGTTACTATAATAACCCCAAACACGAGCATACATGTGCCACACAAACACATTCATGGAATGGCTGTAATTCCAGAATTCACTCTATTGGATAAGGATCTTGGAACAGTCTTTGCACTAACATGTTAATCTTGGTTAGTGTTGAACTTGGTTTGCTGTTTTGTAGTTTGGTGGACCTAGCTATTTGATTACCTTGGCGACAGATCCCCCTGGAGAAGTTCTATGTACAGGCAGTCCTCAACTTACAACAGTTCATTTTGTGACCATTCAAAGTTACATCGCTGACAAAAGTGGCTTATGACCATTTTTCACATTCATGGTTGTTTCAGCATCCCCACGATCACACGATCAGAACTCAGATGCTTGGCAACTGACTCACAGTTACAACAGTCGCAGTGTCCCGGGGGTCCTGTGATCCCCTTTTGCGACCTTCTGACAAGCAAAGTCAAAGGAGAAGCCAGATTCACTTAACAACTGTGTTTCTAACATAATAGCTGCAATGATTCATTAACAATGGTGGCGCCAAAGGTCGTAAAACTTTCTTGTCCCAGGTAATACTTTATCTTCCCCAAATTCCTGGGATAAACAGTTCAACGCTACAAAGACTTCCATACAAAGTTACTTTATTGGATTATATCAGGCATCCTCAAGGTATAACTCACAGTTATGCTGAGATTCATCTAATGTCCAATCTTTGCATTGTCGCCTCCATAGTGTGAAAAAATGGTTATCTTCATCCCACAGCAATATGGAAGGGAGACTTCAGCATGATGCTGGGGTCCAGGTAAGAATGCCCCCAAAACTCCCTCTGCCCAACCAGAGGTCAATTCAGTGACCAATCAGGATTACAGATGTGACCACGTGACATGAACTACATCTCCCAAGAGGCATTAACTACATTTATCATGAAGCATTCCCTTAAGGGGACAGTTCTCCTTTTCAAACTACACTGTCTAACCACCACATGGGGCAAAGCTCATTTAACTGCTGACTTGCTTAGCCACGGATATTTTTGCCTCTATTGTGGTGATAAGTTGAGGACTACCTATATGTGGCCATTAAGAATCAAAACGGATTTGATACCCGTCATCAATCAGCATTGAACAACTCAGGAAGTGAATTAATTTGATTACTATTATGTTGTAAGCATGCTGCCAATGGTATATAAATCTTGGAGAGTAATATTTGGTGTCTTGAATTGAATTTAAACAGCTTCTTTTCCCTAACTGCAAGATTCAAAAAGGATTAGTCTTACTGCATTACTTTAATGCCTATAGAACCCATGTCACATGTATTATTAAGCAACAAAGAGCATTTTTATCTTGAAAAGAAAATATGAATGAGTTGCATCTGGGAGGAATACACACATCTCTGAAGCTATAGTTCTACTACAAAAAGACACCTGTTTTACTCCACTTTATTAGGTGTTCTTCCCAAAGAGAAGAATGATGCTGAGAAAACCTACCGTAGAAGCGCTTTTACTACTTAAAATTAGGCTAAATACTTCATCAAGATCTTTTACACCGAGTGAATCATGGGGTGTTTAAGAACTCATTTATTCAGGCTTTACAATAACAAGTTTTACAACGGGTTTAATCTGTATTACATAATGATTCATAATCTTTCCCATGCTTAAAGTAATGTGATTCTTTTCCAGTCCCTTGTCTGGGAAATGTGTTTTGGAAATGTAATTTTGCATTCACTTTCTATTCTTTGTGGTACAATCGCAACTATAGTATATTGTTCAGGAATTTAAAACCATGGATGTTTCCCCCAATGTATTTTGGGAACTGTAGTTCGAAGGTGTTACATTTGGTAAAGGCTTAAAAATGTGTCTTTTTCCCTGAGCATGGAGTTTGTGAGATTAGAGGAGCCACAGTGGCCCAGTGGTTAGAGTGCAATACTGCAGGCTACTTCTGCTGACTGCTGGCTGCCTGCAATTTGGCAGTTCAAATCTCACCAGGCTAAAGGTTGACTCAGCCTTCCATCCTTTTGAGGTGAGTAAAATGAGGAACCAGATTGTTGGGGGCAAATATGCTGACTCTTTAAACCACTTAGAGAGGGCAGTAAAGCATCGTGAAGCATTATATAAGTCTAAGTGCTATTACTATTTTCCTTCCTTCCCTTCTCCTTCCTTCCTTCCTTCCTTCCTTCCTTCCTTCCTTCCTTCCTTCC